>VZRF01011072.1:28730-55069 GCA_013396875.1 Vireo altiloquus
CGCCTGCCAGGCACGGCCACTCCCAGCTCTCGCGAGAGCTGCGGCCGCGCGGGCCGCCCCGCGGAGGAGGCGCGGGGGGGGCAGAGCCCTGAGCGAAGTCTGAGGGCGGTGGGCGGGCAGAGCTGCGGCACCCGCTGTGCGCGGGTGAGAGCTGAGAAACCCTTCCGCAAGTGACGGGATTCCTTTTTGTCCGCGGAGCAGCGTCCCCAGAGACATCGGAATCCACTTCCACGTTCGGCCTGAAAACTGCAACACGATCTTTGAGTTTTCTCAAAAAATCCTCTCCTTGCCACATCTCCGTGCCACATCCTCTTCCTTGCCCGAACCACGTACTGTAAATGAATTTCCCCGTCTCTCGTGGCCAGGTACAGCAGGTTCTCCCTGAAGGACACGGCGGGATGAGGGTGCTGGACACAGCCCCCCCGACGTCAAAGCAGCAGAATTGCCATTCGTTTTAGTTGTACTGGGGCCTCAGTTTTGTCCTCTTGAAAGTAACGCACATTGGCAGGCATTTTTACTTGAGGGAAAGATGTTGCATGATGTAGGAAACCAGGAGATAATCTTCCCAAATTCTTAAAATGCCGAGTCTTCGCCTAATCAGTGAGATTTTAGATCAGCGATCCTAAACAAATGATGATTTCCAGTGTCCCTGCCCACTACAGAACGCAGCAGAGACTTCGCGCTATGTTTCTGAGCCAGGCCCTGAAGAAGATAGGTTATGTTATTACTAAGGAGTCTAGACTTGTATCACAGCAGTCATGAGCCTCAGTATTTTGCTGATCCGAGGTCGGTCGCCAGTCTGCCCCGGGGCTTTCCTGAATCCCAGTATCACAGTGAGTGCCATAGATGACACTGTTGCAAGTCAGATAAAGGGGTGTGCAACAGTAGCAGGCTGACTATTCTTTAAGGGAGGGAAAAAGGTGGGGGGAAATAAAAAGAAAATTTGAAAAAGGGAAGAAAACACAACCTGGCACAGGGCTACAACACATACAAATTAAATGTGTCCGTGCCTAATAGGTCTGACAGGTCTGGTTGTATGTGTAAGTCTGGCCAGGCTGGTTAGAAGCTAGCCAGGTGGCACCTAAATCGTAGACAGTCCTACTGCTACTTTTAGCAATACCCTTGATTCTATTTCTGTTCATGCTTTTAAATATGTTTTTCCATATGTTTGGATTGTGTTGCATTTTGTTTACTTACTCGCACAGAGACATAGTGAGCAAAGTACTATTTAATTGGAGACAAAGATGAAGAGCTGGGAAGAGCTGTAAACAGAGAAGAACAATTGAACACAAACTGATAGGGAGAGAAAGGCTGTTGGACTTTTTTGCCGATGGGCATGTTGCCTTTCACCATCATGCCAAGAGCAATGCTTATTGGACTTGGGAAAATCTTGTCTGTAGCACTCAGGAGCGGGCCTTCTGCCCGAGACAATACCGTTTATTTGGTGTAACTGTCTCCAGGGAAAGAGGACAGCTAGAATGGATTCATGAACCATTCCAGCAGTAGCAACTGCTCCTTTTCCTGGCTAGCAAACAAAAGCACTTATAGAAAGGGTTAGATCTATAATAAATTCCATCCTTAAAGGAGTCATTCTGTGTTTTAGTCATACACAAACCAAGTGTTATTCACAGATCTAGTGAAATGTCTGTGTAAATGTGGAGGATGAAGTGTACGGCCTTCCCTGCAGCCAGGATAGATCACTACTAATCAGGGGCATTATGCATGTCTTTTTGAAAGCAAGTTAGAAGGTAAGTGAGGAAAGCCTTATCCAACACAAAACTCCAGAGGTCTTTAACTCAGTCTTCCTGCCATCGGAAGAGGATTTACTGGGAATGCCAACCATCCACTACATTAACCCTGTTCAATGCAATGCACAAACTGTATTACTTGAGGGTTGATGAGATAACCTTTTATTAAAAATCTATGAGCTCTATTAGCCATTTGTTGGCTCATAGGAAAAAGAAATTGGACTATCACCTGAGTTCATGAGATTGGGTTGGTTTTTTTTTTAATCTGCAAAATGGATCGAAGACATACATTGTAACAACTAGTTTAATTACAAGTATACAAAATCAGGAAAGATTAAGACATAGTGTTCAATACCACTGCATTGCACAAAGACTTCTCTCCATTCTGAATCACTGCTAAAATGGCAGCATCTGATGAACCTGGATACGATTTGGGTTTTGTCTCAAGGAAAATGTCTAATATCGGGTGCTAGTGGCTGAAGTCACAGTCCTGTGTAACAGTGTGCTTGAAAATGGCAAAGCAGTAGGTTTAGAGTACGTCTGCTTTATTATGTTCTTTAACCATATCGATGATATGGAAACAGGCAAATTTAAATCACATAATTATCAAGAGAATATATTATAGAGACTTATTAAGAGACTTAAGAGACTTATTACTATCCTCAACTGTCCATTCTTACACCAAAAAGGTGTTCACAAAAGCTGTTTTTCCACAAATGGCTGAACTTCTTTGTAGTGCCTGTCCTTAACTTCAATAGGTCATAGTCCGAAATCTTATCAGAAATTGGTGTTGACTAGTTGAATAGTTTTTACTTATCCCTATTGTAAGTAATTCTTCAGTAAAATTCACTTCTAATAACCATCTGGAGAGACACAGTTTATGAACAATTTTTGTTAAATTTCTGACCAAACTGCAAGAATCTTATTAGAGAGGACATTTTTTTAAAAATGCAATTTAGACTGCATCTTGAATATTTGTTTGTTATGAAGGATTTCAGGCAATGTCCTAAGAATCTTAACCCTCTTCTTTCAGAGAGAAATAGCAGCAAAAACGTCCCAGATCCTGAAAATGGTTTTGAATATGGCATGTTATCACACAGATTATCCCAAACATTACAGTAACCATTAATGTTTCTGAAGCTGGACAGAGGCAGGAAGACCTCCGTGAAAAGCAACCATTGTGTCCTAGAAAAAGGAAAATGCATCCTTGAGACAAAAGTCCATTTATTCAATATACACTATGAAATACAGTTTTTGAAATACACTACCTGCTGTGGGTGTGTGGCTTAGACAGCAGGAAAGGAATAGGTTGAAGAACTTGAGAATGAGACAAAAACCAAGGTGATCTCAAATCATCCTTTTAACGTGGTTTTTTCTGCACCGAAGTGCCAAACGTGGACTTGTTCCTTTTACTGCATCAGCTAGAATAAGTTTTGTTTTTTTCCTGGCCAGCCTTCGCGTACGAAGATCCGGGGGAGGCCTCTTTCCTTTCAGACCTCCCAGCCTGCGCACTGGATTTTTTAGGTGAGACACAGGGCGCGCAGATCTGAGCCCTCCCTTCAATCCCGAGGTTCAATCTGCCGGGCCAAAGCGATTCTGGACAGTGGCAGCTCAGGTCCTCCTCAGGATGTAGGCAGATTGCCCCCTTGCAGGGCTAACGAGCTCCGCCTGCCCGGGGAGCAGCCTGGCCGGGATCGAACCCGAGCCTCGGCAATTTGCTATGCCGTGTGCTTAACCACTACACCACCAGGGCTCCCGCTAGAATAAGTACTGATAAGATAGTCCCTATACACATTCCTGGTGCTGTCTTTAATTAATTTAACCCTCGCCTTTTCTTCTTTCTGCTATACGTTACCAGCAGGCTGCTGTGTTGGGCACTGAATAGGCTCCCCAGAGCAGCGGTCACGGCACCAAAGCCGCCAGAGCTCCAGGAGAGTTTGGATAACACTCTCAGGCACAGGGTGGGATTGTTGGGGTGTCCTATGCAGGGCCAGGAGTTGGACTCGATGATCCCGGTGGGTCTCTTCCAGTCAGGAGATTCTGTGATTCTGTGATCCTGTGACTAATTCAGGGTCAAAGCAGAGAAGGAAGTGGGAGAATCAAAACATCAGGAGTTATTAGTTACATGTACATACAACAAGGAGTTCATTCTGCTTTTCCTGTAATTGACAGACAGGCAGTGGAGCTGTCTCAAAAAAACTACTCGAATTTATTCATTTATTTACCTTAATTTTTATTATGTCAAACACTTTTATGAGTAGGAACAAATGATTGTGATTAAAACATAATTAAAACCAGAAAGCATCTGCAACTGTTGGCGAAACTATACCTCTCTCTTGCTCTTGCTTTATGAGTGAATAGACAAATATCCCTTTCTTAAAGTTCAACTAGGAAAAAATTAAAATGAGCAACTGCATTTTGCTGTGCACTTAATAGGACCAGAGTTAATCTCTTCCTCTCATGCCTTACACACATGAGAAAATAAATATCAAGTAGATTTGATCCTAATAAATCATGTGTAGGACTAGGAATATAGACCTTGTTTCTACTACATATACATACTACAAGTGTATTTCACCTGTGGAAAAGCTGCTCAACTCCCCGTCTGCCTGATTTTTTTTTTTTTCTTTGCAGTGCAGATGTGGTAGATACAGTGGTGCATTTAAAAATATATATAAAATCATTCATTTAAAACAAATGGTGTATACATAAATATAACAAAGACCTACTTAGAGTTTACCTGCGAAGTGATTTACACGAAAAAGGGCCTCTATGTTCCACTGTGTCCATCTTAAACTAGCTTAAGATAAAGAAATCGAAGGAGAAAATAATAGGATTTTGTTTTGACCAAGGATATGGAACAACCAGTCATCAGAGATGGGAAGGGAGAAGAAAGGAGGTGAGGTCACACTTCTGCATTTGGCATAAGATATTCTTGGAGGTTTTTATCGGGGAGGCTCGCACGGGGCTGAGGCAGCATATCTTCACCCTTGCCTTATACAGAGAGGAAATAACAAGAAGACAACATAGACAATGCTGGAAACAGATCAAGAAGTGAAAATGCTCTTCGACTTCGTCGGCTATTGAACAACAGAGGCATTTTTGTCATCTTAACCTTTTTTACTGATGTGATGATAGGCGCTGTCGGTGTTACACAGACCGTGATACTGGACACATGCAGAGTTTGTGGAAGGAACACCGAATACCAGACTTGCATTTCAGAGCTATAGATAGAAAAGAGGTAGTGATTAACACATCTTTATAATGGCTGATTTTTTAATCGTCACAGACACATCCAGTAGTAGTAATTCCAGAATTTATCTTTGTGATGTGCAAAAAAATGATTATGTTATTTTTTGCTTAGAACTCACCATATGATACTTTAATTTGATACTTCCTAATTTCTGAAATAAGAGAAAGAGCAAATAATTGTTTCCTTTTCAAGTTCTGACTTTATATATACCTATCGTGACTTTGAGTTTTGCCTTTTCTGAGTTATAGGATTCTTGTCCATTTTTCAGTCCATGAGTTCTTCTGTAACTTTGAACATCCTTTATCTCAGTTTTTCGGTCCTACTAGATAATTTCTGTCAGGAGTAACTGTAACTGAACTGATTATTCAGGGTGTAGGCACCTCACGGATTAATAGTGGCTTAGTGGTGACTTCACTTTTGTACCGTATTCCGTTTCTAAGCACTTGTAATACTGTACTTGGGGTTTTGATCACTACAGGCCATGAAGAAATACAGGTGCCTAAGGATTCAGTCTGGAATGAAATTCATGCTGCTTCCCAGAGGGAGGGTTGAACTGTGCCTCCTCTGTATGCTGGATTCTGAAGTAAGCCAGAGAAGCTGCTTTCATAGTATCTTGTGTTATTCTCATATTCTCCCTAGATACCTGCTATTAGCTTGTATTGGGTTTATGTGGCAAGGATTTGGTAGTGAGAAGGCTGCAGGGGCGGCTTCCGTGAAAAAACATGGGAGTTTCCCCCGTGTCCGAGAGAGCCAGTTCCAGCCATCTCCAAGACAGACCCACTGCTGATCAAAGCTGAGCCCATTAGCGATGTTGATGGTGCCTCTGTGGTAACATGTAAGAAAGCGTAACAACGCTGTGGAGCAGCTGGGTGAAAGCGGCGTGAGAAAAATGTGAAATAATCCTGCAGACAACCAAGGTCAGTGAAGGAAGGAGAGGAGGTGGTCCGGGCACCAGAGCAGGGCTCCCCCTGCAGACCATGAGGAAGACCACGGTGACGTATGTTGAGGCCCTGTGGCCCGGAGGACTTCACACCAGGAGAGTCTACCAGCAGAAGCAGTGGTCCAGGGAGAGGTGACAGAGCTGATTTTCTAGCAGGATCTGTGGCCTGGGGAGGACCCACACTGGAACAAGCCTCTTCCTGGAGGACACAGTACCCCATGGAAAGGACCCATGCTGGAGCAGTTCTTAAATCACCGCAGCCCATGGGAAGGACCTATGCTAGAGCAGTTTGTGAAGGACTGTACCCTGTGGAAAAGATCCTATGCTGGAGAAGAAAGCATGAAGAGGAAGGTGTGGTAGAGAAGTGTGTGCTGGTGTTCACTGCGATAATTTTCTTCATTGTACCATACATTGTAGCTTGTATGGTCCTGTTTTGGATTTGTGATGAAAACAGTCTTGATAACAGGAATGGTTTATTGCTGCATAGTGCAATCCCCATTCCCCATCCCCACTGCGCTGCTCGTAGAGGAGGTAGAAGAGTCAGAACAAAGCAGTGAAGTTGAGCCTGGGAAAAAGGGGAAGGGGAGGGAGGTTGATTTTCATTTTGGCTTTGTTTCTCACCATCCTGCTCAATTTTAAATTGGCAATAAATTAATCTTCCCCCAGTCAGTTCTGTTTTGCCCCTGATGGTAATTAATAAGCGATCTCTCTGTCTTTATCTCAAGCCACATAATTTTTCATCTTATTTTCTTCCCCTGAGCTCTTGAAAAGGTGGAGTGGGAGAGTGGCTTAGTGGGCGTCCAGCAGCCAGCCACGGTTAACCCACCACACAGACACTGCTGGAAACAAGACGCCTGTCTTGGATGCTCATTTTCGGATCTTGTCTAGGCAGACTATTTGTTCATTCACATTCCTTGAATGTTCCATAAGTAGGAAATGTGTCAAACTAAATCTCTGTCAACTACTGACTTGTTCCTTTCTCACAAGTGTGAGTTTGATAGCTCTACTGGGAAGATGGCTCTCATTTATTACTGCTATGCACATACCCCTAAATAAAACTGAATCTTCCTGCCTGGAAGGACTGAAGCTGAAATCTGAATCTATCGTTAGTGACATAGAGCTTTTTTCATTTGAGGCAAGCTTGTGTGAAATTTGGCAAGTCTGAAACAAATTAATTAGATTATTTCCTTTCTAATATTGTGCCCAAACCCATTGGGTGTCTCATATGCAGGTCCTTACATAAAAAGGGATTAATTTTTGATCATATTACCTTGATCTGGAAAAGAGGGAATTTTTATGTGTTACTTTGTGTGCCTGCTATTGAAGTAGATATAGCCTTTCTTGAGATGCATAAAGGAAATGACAGCTGTTAATAACTTGCACTTCTTTCTTTTTATCTGCAGTCTCAAAGATCACTTTTTGTCTTCTCTCATAGGCCAGAATGGATGTATGATCCAGAAAGGTTCTAAAAGCTTTGACCCAGGGCCTGAGACGTTATGCACAGGGGAAAAGGATGGGAGGGTTACCCAGGATGGGGTTGTGAATTGTGAGTGCTGCAAGTGAGGTAGCACGTTCCCACCCTGCAGACACCATTTGCTTGGGGTTTTTTGGTCAGAGCCTTAGGAGAAATACACAGTCCTTACAGAATACAGGGCCTATTGCTTTTTTGTATTCCATTTAGGGGTCATACCCCGGTGACTCAGAGGGCTCTGTTCTTCATCGTGGAAATCATGATCTAAGATTCCGGAATAATTAAGTGAAGGCTTCTCCTATTTCACATGCATCTTAACTTTATAATCTTGAGTGGGTTGTTTTAGGGAAACAAGAATGGCTTTGTCTTCCACAGCTTTAAGTAGTTTATTTCTGGTTTGGTTTTTTTTTCTCCTTCTCTTCATTTTAAATATCAAATACCATATAAAAGGCTTCCATTTAGATGCTTTGTACAATTTTTGACTTCTGTAAATAATAAATTGCTTTTTTTCCAAACTGTGCAGCCTAAATAACAAATACATAACATCAGGTTCAAAAGAAATAAGAAAACTTAGATCTTATATTTTAAATCAGATTCTTAGTATAGTTGAGTAGCACTTCTTAACCTTTTCATTATTAGAGCTTGAGACTACTAACAACTCTATTGCTTCCAAAAGTAGCCAAAGGATAATTTGGCCACAAGCTGTCAAAACAAGAAATTGTCACAGCTAGAAGTATCTGCTTTCTTTGTGTATGTTTGTTGAGTAGATGGGAACTAAAATGTTAGTGAAATTACTGTATTTGTCAAACCACTATTCAAACTACCATTAACATAAAAACCTTTAGTGTTTTGACCGATGACTTAACTTTGTTTGGCAGAAAGTCATAGAAAGAAAATGCGTGGCAGACTACTAGCATGTTCATTCTCATTAAAGACGTAAAGAATAAAAAAATTCTAAAAATACAACCAGTAACATTTTACTTCTAAAACAACAAAATGTGAGAGAAAAGGCTTTTACAATGGGAACAGCTCTGGATAGTAGCCGGTAGCGCCTATTTAGAAGACTTTTGTGTGAATCCTATGCTGAAGGAAATGTGGAATTTAAGCTGTTGTTCAATGCAGATAAAGGTCAGAGATCATGATCTCCAGAGACAATTGTTTGCAGTATTTCCAACTTCTTTTATGTACAGGAGGCATGTGCAATGCAAGAAAGTAGACGAGCTTCAGCAAGATAAGGTTTTCTTGGCAACAGGGAAGAATTTACTGCTCCCAACAAGGACCAGCATACAAATGGGTTTGAAATTCAGACACAGGCAACTGTTGGGAAAGAATTGAAGATTAGCATTTGTCTTGCATCAGCCGGCCCATAGGGAAAGGACATAATGTCATTTTTTCTAGGAAGTTGCCCCTTTGTCACTGGAGTACTTTCATGAGAGTTCACACTTAGACTGTAAATTTAATTTTCAGTTATAAGCATTTACAGAACCTCTAGCTCATACATATCAACACGGCATGTCATGTCCTGTGGTCCTGTATGGTATGGAGTATCCCTTTGGCCAGTTCAGATCAGCTGTCCTGGACATGCTTTTCCCCAGCTTCTTGTGCACCTTGCTCTTGCTAACAGAGCATGGGAAATGGAAAAGTCCTTGACTTAGGATGAGCACTGCTGAGCAACAAGCAAAAGCATCACAACATCAACATCAACATCATTCTCATACTGAATCCAAAACAGAGCACTCACTGGACCAGCTACTGAGAAGAAAATTAACTCTGTCCAGGTTAAACCAGGATACCTCTGCAAACATTGACATCTCTTCAGGTTGTAGTGAAAACTAATATTGCATCTAGTATCTGCTAGTGGTGTAATTACTGATGTCTTGGAAGTGGTTCTGCAGATTTCACTGAAGTAAATAAGCTTTGTATATGTAACTGACTGATATTAAACTTATACTTACTGACATTCTCTATAAGACAGCCTGTGACTTTCTTTCTTAGGTCTCTAGATGGATTATCAAGCAACAGCCCTCATATGCTACAGGGCTTATGGATCTTCTCACAAACTGTAATGGTTAGCAGACTCATAAATCTTTGTAATACGAGGTGTTAAAAGAAGCAAAAAATAAAATTGATATGAAGATACTGACTGCATCAGCACTGTGTTCCCAAGTTTGCCATAGGAACTTGGGCTTGGACAGCACTGACACATATTGAAATGTATGTTTTATAATTCATTGAAAACATACAGTTTTCTCAACAATTTGGGGATATCTGTTTTCACTGGTTTGGAAATATAGCTTTGTTTTTACTTGCTAATTACCTTGAGATGTGCCACTCTTCTGGACTATCTACAGTAATTTTTTTATTTTGCAGATACTGAGAAGCCTACAGTAAGGTTGCTTGTATAATGTATACTGCGTTTCTCATTTCCAGTGAGAACTGTGCAAAACTAGAAAGCAATTTAGTTTCCTTTATTTAAGTGTACGCAGTCCTAATGCTTTTGTATAAATGCACCAAATCTTAGTTCTAATTAATAGCCATCCAATTTACTCATGAAAAACAAAAAGAATGGATGGCCATTTTAAAACAAGGGTATGGTACTCGGACAAAAAGTTTCAAATGGAATGGACTATTTCAGCTGGAAGAAACCTACAACAATCACCTAGTACAACTGCCTGACTTCTCAAGGGCTGACCAAAAGTCTAAGTTTGTTATTAAGGTCACTGCCCAAATGTCACTTCAATACTTGGGACATCAACTCCCTCTCCAGGAGACCTGTTCCAGTATTTCACCACCCTCCTGGTAAAGAAATGTTCCCTCATGTCTAGTCTGAACCTCTCCCAGTGCAGCTTCGAGCCATTGCCACATGTCCTGTCCATGGATGCCAGGGAGAAGAGCGCAGCACCTGCCTCTCCATGTCCACTGCTCAGGAAATGGTAAAAAGCCCAGAGGTCGCCCCTCAGCTGCTCTTCCGAGGATGTGCCTTCCAGCTCCTCACCGGCTTGTCTGCATCCTCCAGCGGCACCTGAGGACCTTCATTCTCCAATGCCGGGGCCCGGTAATGCACATGGGGCTTATGGTGAGGCCACACCGATGCTGAGCTCAGTGGGAGCATCTCCTTTTGTGATCATCTGGCTCCTGCTGAGCTGCTGCCAAACATCGTCCCCAAGTTGGGAACTGAAAGTATAACAGCCATTGATGCTGCAATACAAGAAGTAAATGAAGAAGACAAATGAAAATACTCAGAGACGGAAACTCGGGAAACAGATCATTTAGGCTAAACACAGGACTCTCGGATCATTCTTGAATAACTGGATCTTTAAGAGGAGTTTGCTATGTAGTACAAGAATTGCATCGTTTTGTGGTCAGCTGACCCTTGCCTAGGAGAGGTAAAAATCAAGTTCAGTCTCCTTCTAGGAAAACTCTCCCTATCTTTTATGAAATGCCCTTACATTACACCACTGGCTGGGCTGTGTTTATGAGAAAATAAGGAGAGTGGGTCCTGTCATCGCAAGCTGTTATGCAGAGAAAGGTTACAAGTAATTCAATATTCACGAAACCAGGAAATAAGATTATTTATTTTAAAACATTATTGCCTTTACTATTAATAATCAGACATATTTACGTATGAAAAATTAGTTTGTTTTCACAGAAAAAAATTATTCTTCTGGATGAAAAGATAACTTTTACATATAGATTTCCACATCCAAGATATTATTTACAAATTAAGGATCTATTTGGAATGTTAATGAGCATAAATGAAGGCCTCATCCAAAATACCTATAGAAAAACTGTTTGATATCACAATTTTCTTTTCCTGATCTATTATTTTTTTTCCCTAAGACTTATAGTTTTCCATCAAACATATTTTTCTTGCCTTATTGACACTTCCTACGTGATCCATCATGTTTTAGCCAATGCCTTCATGATAACTTCTTCCATATTATCTGTAGCATGAAGCACGCATAAACTATAATGACCCATTGGGTATTTTTGAGATAACTGCTGCTCTAATATAGAAGGAAAATCAAAGCTGGTCTTAATCCCAGTATCAGGCAAAGTGGCGAAGAAACGCCACAGCAGACGATGAGAGCATATTTCTCCACTGGAGGGACAGCAGTCTCAGCAAAAGGTCATCATGTATTTAAAGGCTGAATTCTAATCCTTATGTACAGGCGACCAATGTAAAGATTGTTAAGACGCAAGTGCGTAAGGACTCGATGGTCCTTGCGAGTCGCTTCCGACTCAGAATGTTCTGTGATTCAGCTATTCAGCGCAAGACTCGGGTTACGGCAGGAGGCAAATCGCGGCTGCACCTCGGCAATCCACACGGTGGCGCCCGCCCGCCCCGAGGGCCCAGGCCCGCATGTCGCAGTTAAAAAATACTTCGACTCTCCAGGATGAAAATTGCTAAATAGCTGTGAAATATCTATCGCCTTAACAGAAATACTGAAAAGCCTGGGTAAATAAAATGCATTTAGCCTTTACCCGCATTTTCAAGCACAAAAATAAGAAGAATTTAGCCAGAACCATGTACAGAGCCAACTTCAGAACTCGATGGAAATGGTGAACTTCAGACCGGCAGGTGGGGCTGGAAACAATCCTGTGGGGGTGGCATTTATCAGTTAACCGCTGAAACTATACACTGCCAAGATATCATACACAAAATCTAAAGAAAGCAACGGTACACTAACAGAACAGAAAAAAGGCTTTCACAATATTGTATTTACTTTAAAATACCCATAT
Source organism: Vireo altiloquus (assembly GCA_013396875.1). NCBI lineage: Eukaryota > Metazoa > Chordata > Aves > Passeriformes > Vireonidae > Vireo > Vireo altiloquus. Next base: position 40,886 of record VZRF01011072.1, read on the forward strand.
GTAGGCAGAAATAGGTTTCTGAAACTTGCTCCAGGCTCGATTTCTCTATTGTGTAATCACATAACATCATGTGAGTTTTTTCCCCTTTTTCTCTCTCGGTACCCATTTTCCTCACTGACGCAGCAAAGGGTTTATTTTCCCTCTGTTGTAACTTTTTATTAGCACCAGTTGACACAGTAACACCGACTGGTGAAATCAGAATCAGAAACCTCGTGCTGCAGTAACAACTGATTTTGATGTATCCCGCGACACTATTTCTCCGTTGTCCTGTGAGGGAAATTGTTCACGTGAGGAGATATTGCTCTGGAAAAGCGACACATTGAAGCAATTTTGTAATTGAATCATTATCGATTAACTGATTCCCAGTGATGTACAAAGAGGGGAAAGACCACACTGCAAGACAAGCTATCACCCCAATCCTAATACTCTAAAACTGCTTTTAAATACCCTTTGAGAAATTTCTTTGTTTGTTGCTTTATTATGTAATTTGTGCACACTTTTTGGTAGTTATATAAGAAGGACAAGGTCACTGGTCTCTTATTACATCACTGAAACAGCTGGGTGTATATACTGGGGATAAGTTAACCTCTTTAATTTTTGAAAATATCCATTGTATCTGCATCTTCTAATAAATTTACTACTTTTCCTTGTATCCCTTGCTAATAAGACTTGCATCCATGTAAATGCATGCAAAACCACCAGATTTGCCTTGTTTATATGTTGTTATCAATGTTAAAGATTCTTTTCATAAAATATTAGACACTTTCTATTCAGTTACAATCATAAGGGTGGTTGATGTCACTTTCTGCCTTCTGAGTCTCAATCGATTAAAAATTGGTCATCTTTGAAACCAGTCATGGATTTTTTAACCGTCTCCTGCCTCTTCTTCAAAATATCTGTCTTCTAATCTCAGACTATAACGAGCATCTAGCATTTGCTGAACAAGTAATATTGTCTGGAATTTAAATAATGTAGATTCAGTAAGAAAAATATTTACATTTGACCAAAAGTGGATTGAATTATGGATTATTATTTATCTGTGAAGTTAAAATCACAGAATTTGAATCTAGCTCTGGAGAGCAAAATAAAGGTCTCACAAAAACAAAGTTTATATCTTACATTTTTTATAACATAACCTAGCCTGCTTCTATTTATCATGCAGAATTAAAATATTCTTATGCTAATATATTTAGATTCCTGTGATTATACTTCGCACAATTAAATTTAGAAAGCGTTTCGTTGGAAGGTGTCATACATATAGCCTCTGCATTATTGTCACTTGGTAAGACAAAGAACAAATATAGTAAGAAATAATCATAATTTCTCATAATTTAAGGCACATTCATGGAATTAGTTAAATAACTTAGTATCTTAGATATCAAACCTGTAAGTTCTTTTGTTTGCTTTAGTAAATAAGTATGACTGCCAGTTTCATATGAGGAAATAATGAAGAGAAGAGCAAACACATAATTTCAGTTCCATCACCAAGCTCTATGAGTTGCAAGTGAGAGGTGAAAACAAATACAGTACACTCCTTTACAATCATCAGTCTGCATTCCTCACTTCCAGTTTTAACATAACCAGTTACAGGTAATGCTTATTTTATGATAAAAAGTCATTCAAACAATTATCCAAAACAAACAGATGCAATTAACACTGATTATGTTCCTGAATCCAAATAGTGACTGAGAAGGAAGGAAGGGAGGAAGGAAGGAAGGAAAGAAGGCCGCAGATGACCAGATTAGAATTGAATCTGCACATTATACCTTCTCAGAATTTCTGTCAGAGTTCATTTAGGCAACAGTTCTAGACTTCTAAAAGCCTGGAGCCATCTGAGGATTCACACAGGATTTTTAAAGTCTGGATAAAATTGATGTTCAAAGCCTTGGGCTCACTGGTGCCTATTTAACTGGCATGATATTAAGTGTTTTATAAGGATCCAAATTGCTGGGTTTGGCCTCAGATTAAAATAAAGGTTAAATTATGCCTCTCCAAAGATTTGTTTACTACTAAGTTTGGTGCTTTTTGCAGTGACTTTTCATCAGACAGGTAGTTATTACCCTGGCCTGAGAGATTGGTGACAATCATCCCTAAAACTACTGGTGGGGCTTTCTGTGCTCACCTTCACTCACGTGCTAAGACATGGCAGTCTTGTTGATCCAGCATTTGGAAAAAAGTGTGAGCTTGGCACTGTGAGCTAAGTGCATTGCCTGTAGAAAAAGTGACATTATGACAAGGGGAAAAAACAACCACTAATACAAAAATTCACTTAATCACAGTTTGCTTATTCCATCCAACTTCTGTTGCACATGTCTTTCTGAAGTTAGTAAAATTGGTTTTTATGTTCTTTGCTTCCTCTATGTTGCATGTACATATTGATTGATTTAGGAATTCTCCAAATACGAAGTAGGATAGCTTGTTTAACACTATACTAGACCAACTATTTATTTTACTTTTTGCCTGAAATTAGTGACAAAATAAAATACATTCACTACCTTTTCACAGAATGAGGACTTACAGAAAATATTTTTTATTTAATTTGCCACTCTTACAAAGCAACAGTAATGAAAATCACCTTTGGATTGAGATGCATAAGTAAAATCATTCTATCAAAAATTCCAGCACTCCGAGAGCAGGAATCTTTAATGAAACACTTCTCCAGTCATGGATCTCAAATTGCTGCTGCATCAATGGCAATACAGATCCGATTACAAGGAGATATTTTAAATAAATCTTCATGTGTTTGCCATTGCATTGACTGTAAATCAATTGTTCTGCTGGAAAGCAACTGAAATCAAAATACAAAGCCAGATTATCACAGTTGCTTGTGTGTGCAAAATGAAGAAGGACATCAAGCTTCTACTTCTTGAATGGTAGTAATGTACACACTATTAAGGCACGAGAGGAATTTATCAATTCAGAGAAAAGAAGTAGGCTACAAGTCATGATATTTTTTACAGGTGAATATTAATCTGGAACAAGAGCAGACATTAATTTAAACCAATTATTTATAATATCATCATTAGGCCATGTAGGAGACCATACTTATGTGACTGTTGATTCTGGAATAAAGTAGTCCCAAATTGGCATGCTAGTTTATATGTCTTATGAATGATTTTATCAGTTTTCATATGTGGCATATTAAGGTATGTATTCGCTAACTTTGCCGGACTAGTTTGGATGCTCAGGTCAAGCACCTGTGTTCAGTGAAGATCTTTGCTCAAAAACAGCTCAAAATTTCTGTGAATTGGAGTTGGTGAATACCCCATACTTATAGAAAACAGGTGGTGAAATTGCATAGTTAGGTAATAAAGATTAATTACTGACCATTCAGTTTAATAAAAACCATTTCATGTCAGAGGTTGAGACAAAAAGCCTGCTCTCCTGTGTGGTTTTCATTTTCCTTAACCTAAAGACCAGCAACTCAATATTTCATTCATTCTGTGGACCAACTTCTGCAGCAACTGGCTCAGGAATTGAATAGACAACTGCCTCCTTTGTCTACTGCCCTAATACCCCACCAAACTCCACTAGAATAATAAGCTCATGAGAACAAAGAGGCCAAACTGATGTCACACATGCAGCTTTAGTCCTGTTTATTCTTAGCTCACAGACCTTGTCTGGGAAGTCTTGAAAATATTTGTTGTTATAATAGTAAAATGTAAGGCCCATAAAGTAGTACAGGATTATTTCTATAACATGTTAATTTTCAGTCCTTAGGTCTGCTCAGCTCCATGGATATCTGGCATTTAATTAGCTGTCAATTTTGTAGTCCCTTTCAGAAAGATGAATATTATCTAGATTTTTGTCTATTCAGTTTTCTGAAAAATTTAAAACAAGAGAATGCAAATCAAAGTTGTCAATTTTCACTGCTCCGAAAGTCTGTTCTTTCTTTCTGTTTTATAGCTGCCACCCAGAATTTAGGAAGCCAGATACCTCTTTCTTGGCCATCCAAATCTCTACTGCTCTGGAGTGTTATTAGACATATGCATCAATATGTAGTTGTCTTTTGTGATGAAGGTCTTGCACATATAAGCAACCCCAGTACTGTCCTCTAGTGTGGATTTTCAAATGTTCACGGAAGAGGGATATTTGGAATTTTGAGTGGCTGCACTTACTTCTGCATACATCTTAATATTCATAGGAATGAGATGATCTTTCACTCCAACCATTCTGTGATTTCATATAAATGAAACTACAGAATGTGATGGCAGTTCAAGCAGATCAGATTTAGGGGGGTGTCATGAACACCAATTCATGTCCACTCAAATTAAGAACATATGTACAGGTGTGGAAGTTTTAATTTCCAGGGCTGACTGCACCAAGCCAGACTTTCAAGACCTAAGATGTTAGTGCACCAGTTATGCTGGGCTTTCGGCTTAGTCCTAGTTGAAATACAACTAATATTCGGACTTGAGAACAAAAAGCCTTACTTATCAACTTCCTCAAATTGTGTATGAAGCTTAGGCTGGCTAGGCCAAGGAACCTGCACACCCCACCCCCACCACCTTATTTTGGTTCCCTATACTTCAGTGCACATAGTAGACAGCCAAGAAATCTATAGATGCTGGTGACCTCAAGAGAGGAGATCAAGGTAAGTCTCAGACAACTGTAAGAAGGAACTCAAAAGCTAATAGTAAATACCTCTGGTGCGCTTATAGAACTCACACTTTTATGAAAGAACATAGTATCAGTAAATTAAATGAATACTATTCAGCAGAAGTGGGGCAAAGAAATCAAAACTCGCATTACTTTTGTCAATTCATTTGACTTGAGACAAATCGGTGGAAGTTAGAATGGCTCAGAGAATGGAACTAATATATTTGATGCTAGGGAAAATAAAACTCATATTTTTAACTGAACTCTTTGGTAAAGTAAACGGAAAAATATTAGTAAAAAATAATGCATAGCTCAAGGTCTAACAGCAGGAGCATACACTTTTGTACTTTCTATGACAGAAAATTGATGCTTGATAAGAATGGGTTCACAAGTTGAGTGAACTTGTTTACCCTTAATAAACACCTTTTCTTAACAAATGCCCAAGAAGAAAAAGACAGACTGTCGAGGACTTGCTTAATGATAGGCTTTAAATGTAACTATGGGAATTCTTTGGTAGCAGTTTCCTTGACAGCTTCTAGATCTCTTGACAGAAGAATTATAATGATACTATTTAGTCACCTCTTAGAGTTGCCTGAGACTTACCTTGATCTTCCTTCTCGCAGTCATCAGCATCTACAGATTTCCTCTCTGCCTTTTATGTGCCCTGAAGTATACAGAATGAGATCATTTCAGGTTAGTCTGCAATGCCTGTTGTTGGCAGTTTGTTTTTACTCTTAAACAATTTTCAACGCTGGACAATCTTGCTGAACTGCCCCTACCAACACTGATTTTTGACAGCAGGTAGTATATCTAGTAAAGATCAAGTCTTTTTTATAATTCTTTGCCATTACTCCAGCTTTTTCATAGTGCTTTCACAAAACACAGTCTTCTAAGAAGCAAGTACACCAATTTACCTGTAGGTCTCACCTTTGAAAAAGAATCCTTGCCAGTGAAGCAGGCAAGAAAATTTAATTGTGTAATAAACTGCTCCAGTTGAGAATGAGGTCACCTCCAGCCAAACTTCTAAGAGCAAAACCCAACTTCAAGCAGAGCTATAGTTTGATAACCAAGATGGGACTTGGACTCAAGTGCTTCGGTCAGTCTGCAGCTAGTCTGGGAGTGGGAGCACAAACTCCTGCTCAGCCTGGGGCCATCTGTCCACGCTGCCTTGCTGGGCAACTGGGCTGTGGGGCCACGGCTGCCCTCACAGCCGGGCCCCAGTGCGGGCTATCGCTGCTCCCCTCCCGGCCGGCCCATCACTGCAAGGCATCATCGCTTCCCTTACGAGCCCGGTGCCGGCCACGGCCGCCTAGGCGGGCCACGGCGGCCCGAGGGCGTGCGGAACGGCGCCGGGGACCCGAGGTGCGGTGAGGGCTGGGCCGGCTCCCCGCCCCCTCATGGCGCCCGGCGGTGACACTCCCGCCGTGCTGTCCGAGATGGCAGCGGGCCCGGTCCTCAGAGCCGTGAGTGCAAGGGGAGAGTGCGCAACCGGGAGCCAGCCTTGGGCTCGGCCGTGACGGAGGCTCCGAGGCGCTCTCTGGCGTGCTGCTCAAGCACTGACGGTGTAACACTGGGGACACCCCGCTCGGCTCCAAAGTGTGTACTGTCTTCAACGGACGGAAATTACAGCCACAGCTGATTGTGGGCCAAGGGCCACTGACATGGCAAAGCCAGAGAAAAGATGCAGGGTCTTGTCATTAACTCTAGAGCTATTCCACTGTTTGCTTTTTTTTTTTGTTTGTTTGGTTTGTTTTTTTTTTGTTTTTGTTTTTTTTTTTTTTTTTTTTTTTTTTAGTTTTAATAGCTGTTTAAAGTTTTTCCTGAAGTGGTAAAGTACTACAGAAAATGAGATTGAATTAAGCATTTATAGCCTGCTAAAAATACTGGGAAAAGCATCGAGGTTATTTTTAACTCTTGCACTTCAGGAATATATGCAATCTTTTATGAGATGCATGAATCCAGCTGTATTTATATCTGCTAAGTACAAGTTAATATAGACATTCAAGACTAGACACTTGGAATGTTTTGGGCTTTTTTTTTTGTATTTCTCTGTTTATGTTAAAACATAATGACACAAGAAGCACTAATGCAATCTTTATCGATTTCTATTATCAAAATGTAGTCAGAAAACTGAATTTTTAGAAGATGAAATTTGGAATTACATGCTTAATTTGTGAATACTATCTACTATAGTCATAAATGTTCAAACACGATACACCTTTGCCACTTACGATAATTCTTATGAGCTTTCACAGAAGCACAAATTAGATGTTTTACCGTGCCAGCAAGTGATTGAGGTAAGGCTTTGTCATAGAAATCTCTATAGCGGATAGTAATAAATTTATGCATTTTTAACTTTCAACAAAGGAAGTTAATATAATCTGGAAGGAGAGAAGAAGGGAAAAGGTACAAGAAAGTACAAGTCTCTGCAAGTTTCGAATTATCAATACACGTATGCCTGTTTTCTACTATTCTAGTTACATTAAGTAGCTTTTTTTACATGATTTTTTGCCTAAGATATCCCCAAAGATATAACAATAAGTGAAGGGTGTTTAGAATTCTCAGTAGTATGGAAAAGTATGAAAAACTTTCCATGTTTGCTTTCCTGCAAAGAAATGTCGGTTACTCATGTTAAAAAGGGTATAAAATTTCCATACTACACGTTTCCGTTTTCTCAGAAACACTTTTAAAAAATATTCAGGTTCCGATAGTTACAATATTAATCTCTAGATCCATAGTTCAGCACTCTGTAGTCCTGAAAGAAGCCTGAACTTTATTCGGGTTATGTTGTGACATGTGTGGTGATAATGTTCTGAGGGTTTTAAGATAGTGCAAATAGATGCGACATCAAACAGATGATGCAGAAAATGTGCTCAGATTAAGGAATAATGGATTAGCAAGAGTTTCTGAAGACATGGAGATAGGATGAACAGTTTTTTTTTTTTAATGGCAATAGTATTGCATTCAGGAATATTACTTCTGAACTCTCTGACAAATTGTATTATTATAAATTCCTAGAAAACTATCAGTTTATGGAATATGTATTTCTTTACCAACATATACAACTAATCTCGGTACAAAACTATTCCTAAAAAGCTTTTTTCTAATGTTTGGAAGGTGGAAATTTGTAGGATTTAGAATCACAAGCTTATGATTTCAGCTCTTAGTTCTGTCTACCTCAATCCTTGTCTATACAAAAGACACAATCATGGGTAGTTTTGAAATTTAAGAGTTACTGTTTGTAAGGCAATGAAGAAAGAGAAGTGGATGTAACTTCTAAGGGCCTTTGTATATTTTACCTTTCAATATAGATCTCATCTAGAAAAGCATTTATGATGTTAGGAGGAAAATTAAAAATCCTAATGGGTTGGTTTTGTTATGCTAAGGACATTCTTGGACATTAGACCCACGTCCTCTGTATTCCCTTCAGTTAGTGGCATTGTTGTGAAAGTCTCTGTCTCAATGGCTGAAGAGAAGCATCAGCGCATTTATCCTCCAGCTTAGCTTTTTTGCAGTAATCCTTACTCTGTTTTACATATTTTCTGGTTTATGGATGCATCACCAAGGTTTTAAATATTGAAATGGGTTTATAATGTCTTTAGCAACATTGCAAACACAATAAGGATAGGCTAAGAGAAGAGCTAGTAGCTGAAGAATCTGAACTGTGTAAGCAAGGCCAGTTTCTGCCTTGAAACTATAGGTTTTGCAGGCATGAGAGATCTTAATTAAACAAAACTTGAGCAGCATGTGTCTCTTAAAAAGAAAAGAAAAAGCCAGAAACCCAACCACCCAACCAACCAAAAAGTCTTTGTTGTGTCACAGTATTGGTGTTCTGCATTATTCTGTTTCATTATATAAAAATCAACTAGACAATATGTGTAATTTGATGTAGCTTTAAAGGTAGCCAACTGGATGGTGTTTTATGGATAAAAATATTAAAAGTACACTAAAGGCAACATCATTAATAGCCTAAGTGCAACTTGAAAATGTATATACTGACAAAATAATTTGCCACAGCTCTCTTTGGTGCATACAGCACTATATATGCAGTAATAATATGCTGTGCGTTTAAATTAAGTTCATAGACAATTAACTGAGACTGTGCTGAAATTTTTGCAAGAGTTCTTAATCCTTGTGACCTGGCCAGGTTCCAAGTTAGCTAATTACATAAGATTATTTCCTGCTTAAATATAGTTTAATAAGAGATGCCATCACTTCCTGTCCCGAACTATTGTGTGGTCCTGTCTGCTTTGTAACAGCTGTTGTGTTCCACCCTGAAAGAGCTTTTTTTCACTTGTAGGTGTAATTACCACAGATCGACACCAAATTTTGAGGTAGGCCTTTTTGTATCCTTGTGGTTAGAAAAGCAACAGGAAAAAAAACCCCCACACTACACCCTTTGATCAGAGAAAACTAACTTTAGTTTTGGTCCAGAAGAAAAGAGAGCTTTGTAGGCATAAGAAAATTAACCAAGTTAGTATGTAAGGTATTTTGTAGACTTATATAGGGAAGAGAAAATGCCAAATATGCCTAAATGTCAAAAAGCATCCATTTTTTGGAAGAAGATAAAAATTAACTGAATTTGCAAGTTAGTATTTCCTTGCATTAGTTCTTCTAAAACACTTAGGGAAAAAATGATACAGAAGTAATCTCTGATTCTTTTGTTTTTATGTATGTCTTTTGGCCACTTAAATTTGCAAAGATTTTGATAGAACAATGAGAGCCGTTATGGTAATCAAAAATTTTCAGTACCTTATCTGCTAATATTGCTATCGGTGAGGTTGGAGCTTTTCCTGTCAAATAGAAAAATGTAATCTAAGTATTTTCTAATGCAGCGGTAATTTATTGCCTGACTGTAGCATTTAAAATGACCTTTTTTTCATTCATTCCAAGGGTAAATATGACATCCTGGATATATGCCCCAAACAACCTGGGCTGAAAGCACCCTTGTACTTAAAATCCAACATTAGTTCTGATTTGACAGAAGCAGATATTTTAACTGTAAAATTTAACAGGAATGCCAGTACAGAAGGGACATAGTGAAGAACGTTCTTTTATCTCTCCACTTTCAAAGGGTTAATATTTTAGTTGTTTAGATTGAATTGGCATTTCTCACTTTTAGAGGTTTAATTGGTTAATAAAAAGACTATTTTTGATCATAGACATGAAAGAGATGCTGGAGGAGCTATGGAAGGCAAGGTTAGGGTATGAGATACTGCTAAAATGGGATCGGCAAAACAAATCATAGTTTTCTCTATCTTTTAGGATGAGCAGAAGTATCTTTTAACAATTTAGGAGTGAAGGGAAATAACGCATAGCTGCTTTCACCTCTTTCACAGTGAGATCTGTTGTAAGAAGAATGAACTTTCTATGACGTGTGTTTGGTAAGTTGTCTGTAACATAGGCCGATGCAGAAACTCCTTAGGGAAAATTTCTACGCTTTTATAGAACGTGTGAAGTCTAGATTCTTGCAGTCTAGATTCTTTCCCATCCTTCAGAAGTTCTTATTTTGGTTCTCCAAATCTGTGTTTTCTGCAAACCAGTTATGGCTGCTCCGGGGATTAATTTAGTTCAGCACCGTTGCAAAACTTTAAAGCTAATTTACCTACATACTGATTTTCAACTATTACACAGCATTTCTTAACAAAAACAACTTAGCGGTGAACACGTTGATCCAGCTGCAAAACTATTATATTCATTTTATACTTTTTATAAACTTATTTATGCTTTTAAACATTCTTCGGCCTTTTGTACCTCGACCCTCATTCGTTGTAGTGAAGAGAAGTAGATATTCATTTGACCACTCCGGGATGGCATAATAAAACCGCGAGTTTAAGAGTGTAAAGCCAGGAGCACTTAGACATGTTAAATTGTATAAATAGCTGTCAGGGAGTGGTAGCATAACCTCTGCAAATGCTGACAATAAACCTCCTAAGCACAGAGCAAGTTCAGCAAAAAGGCTTTGCAATATTTTTGAATGTAATGTTTTAAAAAACAGATTGCACATCACAATTGAGTGATACATTCAGGTTTTTATGAAAAAGAAACTTTTAATTTTTTTTTTTATTAATAGCATTCATTAAATGCTAACCATTTCTACCCTTCATCAGGGGAAGGACTAGCCCTAGTAGTCTTGTAAAAGTTTTGTTATTTCTGATTGATGGTAACTTTCTGCCAATCCTTACACTGTGACCAATCTGTTTTAATATATTTTATGATAATAAAATGCATGCTTTGGAAATAGCGCACAGGACACCTGTTAACAGATGTCTATAATACAGTTTCTAGTCCCTGGTGGATACCGCAGAGCCTTTTAAAATACTTTCAAAGACTTTTTGTTAGTTTAGATGTATATGGAGGTCTGTCTAGAACAGATCATGTTACAAGATCGGAATTTGAAATTGTTGTGTGAGTTTTACCTTCAGTGTAGCTCCACAAACAGCTGGATTGCTACAAATGAAGGGCTGTAAACCTGTGCTGATAGCCTGTGAGTAGAGGTGCAGAAGAGAGAAACCTCTTAAACTGGCTGTGCCTTTGGAGAGATCATTACAGCGAACTCTACCCCTGTAGTTCCACAGGAGTTTTGGATTTGACCTTCCAGACGTTTATGTATGGCATGTAAATGGCCCTAGTAGCATCAGCGTATTTATTCAAACGTCAGGTTATGTGTCTGTAAATACGGTGCTTATTTTATTCTGTTTTGTCCCAATTCAGCAGTTAAGATTATGAATGCATTGGTGCGTGCAGCTAGTTTAAAAAAATTACAATGATAGGGTCAAAAAGCATAGCAGAAAATACTAAGGGAACTACAAAACTCTGGCATGGTGTATTTTTTTAATGGTATTTATGCTGGAAGCCTGAAAAGAATGCAAAGGCTAACTCTATTTGTAATTAATTCATCATGAAAAGGAAGCAAAAGAAAAGAGAATCCTGTTTTTGTAGTATATGTGCGGCAGTTTGAATTTGCATTTTTTAAAATTGAGAATTACGGCTTCCGTATTGCCTGAGGGAGAACAGCCAAATTTGAAAGCTAGGGACCTTTCTGATGTAATAGTTAATCGCTTTAAATGCATCAGTAGGATCTACTAGCAACAGCTTCTGTTGAATAAGCATATTAAAACAAAGGAATTGTTAATATGTTTTTAAAACCCTTGTAAGTTTTGCAGTAGGAAAACTGATTTGTTAGTGACTAGTGGAAAAACTAAGCTTTAAAACATATTTTGGTGTGGACTATAAAATACTGTATAGCTACCTAAAACTATATTAAATAGTGACGGAAAGCCAAATTAATAATCAGTACAATAAGAAAGATATTGTTCATATTTTGATGACAAATATAACCCAGTGGTGTAAATTTGGATGGTTGACTGAACTTTGTGAAGAGAAATACGTGTTGGGACCTGTGGTTCTGTGCTCGCGTCGATTAAATTCTGTCCTGCTGAGCATTACAGAAAACAAAGATTACATAACGTTGCCCAAACACACACATTTTTATTTGTCACAAGATACTATAATTCCTCTTACTAACAACAAAAATTTATATTTAGAATGGTTATTTAGAGAGGTTGTAATAATAATGCATACAAGAATTTCTTTTACATGGTACAAGCAGCAATATTAAATAGGCACCAAAAAGCCAGTAAATTTGATAGTGAATTATCTAAATCCATTGTTTGTTTCTCCTTACAAAATTCTGTTATCTCTTGAGTGACAGTGCTGTTGTATTGCAGACTGTGAGAGCTTTTGATGGATAACATTACGAGCAAAGCAGCTGTTTATTGTAACTATACTCGTTCTTACCCCACGCTCTTTTTTTAAGACCATTATTAGTAAATTTTGAGGTTAGAGAGGTACTGACCCAATCAAACATGTACAGAGCTCAGCCTCTGAGTTAATTAAATGTGGGTTAATAACATATTATAAGGAAATCATTGTCCTTATTACAGTTATTAGGTAGTTAGTCAAATTATAGCTTCAAAGGAATGCAGAGCATGGAGAATTTGGGACTAAATTATGCATTTGAACCTTAGGCCAGCTTTTACTGTTGAGGCAGTTTGCTGCTAAAAAGAAATTGTGTGTCATTGAAATTAAATGCCTTTCTGGGGATGGAAGCTTCCATTTTTTAATGAAATTACTGAGTGTGGTGTAGTGAAATGATTAAAATCTGTATTCCGGGAATGTGGTGGACAAAAAAAAAATCAATAAATGCTAGGAAACCTTTGCTGCTGGATGTGAATCCTTGGAATGAAATAGCCTGGTACAAAAATAATACTTAAAAACATATCAGCACATTAATGTATTTAGCATGAGTCTCACGAGACATCATCTTCACTAATTTTTAGCATAAATTTTACTGTGTAATTAGAAGCTTTCTTTTCTCATATCCGTATTAGGCAGTGTTTTTGCCCTTCCCCCAATGCTCCTGCACTGCAATCATTGTGCTTGCACTTATTATGTTACAAATGACCGAGGTAAGGCTGACATCCTCGTTGCATGCAAAAAGAGCTAGTCTGCTAGGCCTTTTTTTTTTTTTTTTTTTTCCCCCTAATGAAGCAGCTTTGTGAAATCTCCCCATGTGTTAATACTAATGAAGATCCTCCGGCACAATTAAAATCGCAGCCAGTGGCTGAAGAGGAGACAGAAGACAATGGCATCTTTCTACATGTGCATATTTTTTTTATGTATAGATCGACTTTATTTAGAAATATTGTTGATTTTTTAAATGCTTATTCGTAGTATTTAACAAGGATAACAAGCTGTACATATTCTTGAATTCGGCAAGCATGTTTTTATCAACTCGTACTGAAATCACTCAGATTTTCTTCATTGTACTGTGGTGTAACTTCATAGTGTTATGGTTTGTAGGAAGCAGTCCTTTGGCTCTTACAGTGTACTTTAACCCTGCTTGAGTCTGAGACTACGCCAAAGAAAGAAGAAAAAAAAAAGAGGAGGATACCATGTGTGTAGTGCGAAGGGTTGGTGTAGGGAAGCACTGCTTTTAGTTTTCTACAAATAATCTCTATGGGTTGTTTCAGGCAAGGCGAGAACACTGGTATGTAAAAGACGTATTTTTTATTTTAATTCTTGCGCCAATAGCCGGTGAATGGTAATACTTCCCCTTGATTTTAATTTAATTCCGCCACCCTTGCCGCCTGCTTTACTTGAATTTTTCTAGTACTTCAAGAACGTAAAAGTTGAACGCTGCTTCTTTAAAATGTCTCCTCTTTCAGAAGTGGATCGCCTTTTTTTTTCGTAGACGGCAGTTATTTATACCACGGATTCTATTGTTGCTTTATTGTTTTTTAACCTGAACTTAATCTGTAGGTTCTTAAAGTGGGCAACTTTGCTTGTCCCCCGAGCGATAAAATCATCATTAAAAAATGACCCAACCCCGACTGGAAGTTTCCGTCGCTGTGCGAAAAACGTGGGCTGTTCAGAACTTTTCCTAACCCGCGGACGGCGGTCCTGCAGCGAGATCCGCAATCCCGCCGCCGGCATTGTGGGGAGCGCCGGGGGTGACGTCACCGGGGGCGCGGGGTCCACGACCCCCTTCTAGGGTCCCGCCGGCTGGGGGCGGCCGCCGTG
>VZRF01011075.1:0-48391 GCA_013396875.1 Vireo altiloquus
TCATTTTGGAAGTGACTCAGTTTCTCTCTGCTTATAATTAAACCACTGAGAAACAGAATATATGAAAATAATTAATCAGGACTAGAAGTATCAGGGTAAAAGAAGTTAAGGAATGACAAGTATTCTTTATCAAAAGGATCTCTAAATTCAATGTCTCAGACAAGAAAGAAGAAACCTCATCTCCCATCCCGTGCACCTTCTGTCACAGCAAATCCTGCCCCTCTGACACAGTCTGCATGCAGTGACATGCCTGTGGTACTCCCTATCCCACAGAAAGCCACAGCAATCCCCTGTCCCCAGGGGATCAGGCTGGAGCAGTGACTGAACAAGAAAATAATGTGCCAAAGTATGTCTCTGCTGGGCAGCAGTAATTGGGGTGTTTTCTGAAAACGCACAGTTGGTGCTGCAGTAATTCAGAGCAATCCCTGTTCTGCATTTGACATGGGAGAGGCTCCTCAGACAACCACCAGAAATAAACACTTGTTTAACAGTAGTTATTAGGTGGTTGACATTTTTACATTTTATATTTTTGCTTTTAAACGAAGGCTGATTTGTTGAAGGATTGGGTGTTTGAAACATTGAAGCAAAACACTTCTGTTTAAGATACTAATTTTTTTTTTTTAAATCAGTTTCTGGGCTCATGCAAGTAGAGCTAAGGACATAAAAGCCTTGATAAAAATACTTTAAAAATTGGACTGAAATACTTCTTTCCTAGTGTTTTAATGAAAAGAGAGCAAGATTCATCTGTTCTAACCAAGTGATGTTGGAGGTTGTAAGCTACCAGATGCTACACAAAGAAAAAGCTCCTTCTAAAAAGCTGATTATCTAAAGAGGGAGGGAGGGAGGGAGGGGAAGGGAAGGCAAGAAAAGCAACCTCAGTGCCTTGCCCCTCAAGCTTGTCAGGAAAGCCGGGACATGCTAGATCTATTAGACCTACCGGTGTACTGGCCTGTGGATCCCACTTCCCTGTTTTATGTCCTAATCTTTTTTCCCTGTGTTTCAGCATTGGAAGGAGCAGACACAGAAAAGCAGAGAACAAGCACCGTGCAGGGAGCAGTCAATCAGCTCTTGAAGCTAATTTGTCTGGGTCTCTCTGTGATCATCTTTTAGTGCAGATGCAGAACTTTTCATGTGCAAGGGTTTTTCAAAGGGTAGACGTGCAAAAAGGTAGAATGTTGTCCTCAATCTGTCTGCAGCCTTTAAACTACACCTAACGTAACCCTGGGCAACATTCCTGCAAGGTGGCTGGAGATACTGGGGAGGTGAAAATTACTCGGGTGACAGTGACCTATCAGGGAGACCAGAGTTTAGAGACACTGTGTTACAAACACTCTTTTTCTCTGTATCACCAGATGTGTTGGGAAGTGGTTTTTAAAAATTAGTAGAAACCCTATTTAAAAAACACAGTCAGTTGGATTGATGCAGTGTTTATTCAGATGCTGAACAGCTTACCCTTCTTCCCCTTTATCACCCAGGAGGGAGGGAGCTCCACTCAGTACATTGCCTCTGAAACCACAACTCTCACTCTTCATCCACGGGGAGGTTTTGGTGACTCCTTTTGGTTTTGATGGGACCTTAGTATCTGAATAAATCGTGGTCCAGAGCCCCTTTAAGCCACCTCATCTGTGAGAAAGGACCTTATAATCATCTTAAGACAGAGAATATTAAGGGAGTAGTTTCACGCTGGCAAATATTTCACTTTTTGAGGTAAATACTGATTTACAGTAGTGCCTCCTCTCCTTTCTCATCTTGCCCTGTGCCATGGTGAATCCATCCCTTCATTTGGCCAGTGCAGTGTTTGCATGGCCTCTCTTTAGGAGGGAGTGGAAGCCCAGCCTGGGCTCACAGGCAGACAGAGGTGGTGGTTTGGTTTTTGCCAAGTTATTTTAAGCTGGGTGAGTTCCTTCACCGCAGTCTCAGAGCAGCCACCTCTGCATTTGTGCTGACAGCTTAGGGAATGGTGTGTGGTGGGTTTGCCACCAGGAATTTGTCTCGTGAGCCTGTGCCAGGAGGTAAGGGACTGCCAACACAGAACAGCACATGGCATAAAGAGGCATCTGCGAGGAGCCTTCACATGAACAGAGACTAGACCCATACAGAACACAACAAAAATGTACCAACAAAGGGACGTACTTCCAATGAACAGTTTAAACCTTTTTTTGGTATCTTTTTCTTTTTTTGAATTAATGCACAGAAAGGGCTAAAAAAGTGGAACCTCACTGTACTGTTGGGTGGAGGAAGAAGGAACTCTCTCTGTTAGGATGCTCCTTGTCTCTCCAGTCCCTTGGGAATAGCTGGTGTTTTCCAGGAGAATAAGAAACTTGTGAAAGGAGGAGGACTCAGGAAGGGTGGTAGTGGCTGTGGGCTGCTGCAATTCTGCTCTCCTGAAGAGCTTATTGCCTGCTTTATTTTTGCACCCCTTTCTGGCATTATAAAAGTGAATTACAAATTTTACAGAGGAAGGGGAGAAAGGAAGAAAAGGGGAAGGGCCCAGCTATGCTGGCCTAGGGCTCTGCAGTCCTGTTTGTCCTTGCATACTCTTCCAGCTCTGATTTCCTGTCCATGGCGAGTTGCAGCTCCTGCTTGATGATTTCAATCTGCTTCTCCAGCTCCGTCAGCTCTTGCAGCACTGAGGTCCTCGCAGTGTTGAGGGACTCTGCTTTCCCATTGGTGGTTAAGGAAGGCTGAGTTCCTCTTCTCCCCTGTGGCAGGGGCATGTCCTGGTGCTGATGGATTGTCACCTCATTTTGCCCCTCATCGGTGCAGATGTATTTTTTTCGGTGGCAGTTGCCCAGGTTAGCTGTATTCCACACTGCGTGCTGGCTGTTCCCGACGTGGGCCCTGAACAGAGAGAGGAGAGTTAATACCACATCAGACTCTGCTCTTGTGTGTGCGCACGCCTCCCCTGTGAGCCATCCTAGTGGAAAAATACAAGGCTGCTGTTACATACTACATAGAACTATTATTCCTTTATCCCTGGAATTATGTTTTCTTGCAAAGCACAAATCAAGAATGTAAATGACCAAATTTTGTGATTTAACCATAGCAGAGGCTAGAACAGAACCCTGAATGTCATCTTCCCCAAAACTCTTTTTGTTTTGAAATTACTCAGCTGCAGCTCAGGAAAATACGAGTCCTTCAAACCTTTGTCCTTTGTGTGTTACTACTCTGTGCTGGCTTGGGCATTTGCTCTCACAGAGAAGGAAGGAGACTCCCTAGAGCTGATATGGAGAGGTGAAGGAGGAAGCTTTGTCCTTTAGTCTTGAAGTCTTGTTGGGAAGCTGCTTGTGCTCTGGGAGACAGACACTAATGATGTGTATCCAAGCCTAGCAGGTTCATTCAGGATCTTCCTGACGCACCACAGAGACTTAGGGGTTGTGTTGGGGCAAAAATTCCCATCTGGGAACTTTTTCAAATGCTTCCATTTTTTTTCCTGCAGAAATATTTCCATAGTATTTGGATTCCAGAGAACAAATTCCAAAATTTTCTTTCTTTTTGGGGAACTAGCCTCTGCTGGGCTCCCAAATCAGGCCATTTCCCAGGCTTGGGTTCCTTCCCAAACTGAGGAGTAGCCCATGGCCTCCACTCTCCAAGTGGAACAGAAGGAAGCGCAGAGTTTGCTGTTGTGGGAGAGGAGCTTCTCTTTCCTGCCTGCTTTCCCTTTGGGACAGGTTGGGGTGGGTTCATTTGATAAAGGGAGGTTTAAACTCTGAAGGAGCTGAGTTTCAGACCACTCCATCCTCGAGCTCTTCTGTGGGTACCCTTGGACAAAAAGCCTCTTGGTGTGAGCTCCCAGGGAACAAGTTATGGAAGGAGGTTGGTGTTTCAGGACTGGCACTACTGATAGCAGTTGGTTTGCGGAGGAGCCCAGAGCTGGGAGTGGATCCTCTTCTCACTTGCATGCAGAAAAGGAAGTTGCAGAGTGGGAATTTCATTGGCAGAGATGGTGATCAGGGGTGTTTTCCAAGGAATGGGCTGGCAGAGAGGCATGAGGTGAGGTTTCAGGCTGGAGCAGCAGCCCCTGCTGGGTCATGCTCCAGAGAGCTCAGGGAATCCGGGCAGTAGATCTGTATGTAGAGTTGTTTATTTTTGTGCAAATCAGCAATTTTGTCATATTTCAAAATAAAAGATGAGCTATCTCAAGTCTGGGCAGGTGATTTTAACAAATGCTAGAGTCCACAGTTAACATTCCAGTTTCACCAAGTCACTAAATCCGTTTACAAGTGGGCTAGTGATGCTGAGAAACTTTCCTAGTTTTTGGAAAGTTACAACCTTAAAAACCCAACAGATTTTCCTACCTGAGGATACCAGCAGTAGCAAGATGCCAATTCTTTGCACCTCTTTGCTGGATCTTTGGTGCTTTTAAGAGTTCCTCAGTTCCCAGTTAGAAATGAAAGCATGTATGATAATGTAAGTGATTTGAGAGCTCTGTGTTGTGTCTTGCCACATCAGCGTTCATGACAAGCTGGACACCACACTCGTAGGTCTGTCGAGTTCAATTCATCCTGATTCTGTGCAAACAGCAGCCCCGAGATGCTGAGAAGAGCAAGGACAGTGGGTGGGTGTGCATGGACACAGCCATGGGCTGATTGCTGTGTGGGCAGAAGGCTTTGGACAGCAGTACATCTTCCCTCTTGCAAGTTGGAAGAATATTTGCATGGATCTTTTTCTAAGCCATTGCCTGGGGGGCTTATGGGGCATCTCCTCTTGTTACAAACTTCTTGCACCACCTGGGAGATAATTGGGCTTTTTGTACCATCAGAGATCCAGAACCCTTCCCCTGGGAGATTCTTCTTCAGCTGAGTGAGTGCCTCAGGTGATGGGAATGTTTCCACCAGCGAAGAGGGTGCAGCAGGAGGAAACATTTTTCAGCATTCATTGCCTCTGCTGCTGCTCACAGATCAAAAGCCAAGAGTGGCTGTGTGCAAGTGGCTGTTGGTGATTTTTTATTAGATGAAGGAATGAACATAGGAAATCAATTGCACACATTTTTATACGTGTGTATAAAAGCAGCTTTGGAGCTTAGAGATGCTTACTTCCTTATATTTGCTGCCTTTAGCACAGAAATGTCAAAGAAGCACAACATACTTTGACATCTTGCAGGTTTCAGTCAGGCCAAACACCCAGCAACTTTCTCAAAGACTTTTTCTTTTCTATACTCTGTATAGAAACAGGTGAACCTCTCTGTAGAAAAGCAGTGCTGCTGCCTGTGTCCTTACAAAGTGCACCAGTAGGCTTGAGTTGCTGTGCACGTGCACAGTTCCATGCAATGCCTTGTGTTCCTGGCAATGCTGCAGCTCTTTGTCTCCTCTGCAGNAAATGTCAAAGAAGCACAACATACTTTGACATCTTGCAGGTTTCAGTCAGGCCAAACACCCAGCAACTTTCTCAAAGACTTTTTCTTTTCTATACTCTGTATAGAAACAGGTGAACCTCTCTGTAGAAAAGCAGTGCTGCTGCCTGTGTCCTTACAAAGTGCACCAGTAGGCTTGAGTTGCTGTGCACGTGCACAGTTCCATGCAATGCCTTGTGTTCCTGGCAATGCTGCAGCTCTTTGTCTCCTCTGCAGAAGACACAGCCCATGGAAACAAGGCAAACTTGTTACCTACTTTTCTTTTCCCACGAGACTTATTGGACACAATGTTTTCTGAAAGGACTGCATTTTCCTCTCCTCAGCTTTCTAATTTCTTATTCTACAAAATCGAAAGCTGAAAGAGTTTGTAGCACGTGAGTGCCTGATTTCTCTTTCCCTCTAAAGGCTCTGCCTGACGGAGCCCTGGTGACCTGCCAGTGCTTTAGCATGGGAGTCATTAATTCCCTAAATGCAAGGGCAGTGGACTTCAACTGCAACTCTTTGGAATGGGAGGCTTTTTATTAGCTCTGTGCAAAATCATGACAGAACAAGATTTCTAGATTTAATACTTTCTAAGTGAAAAAAAAAATTAATTTCTTCCTCCCTCATTTGTCACTTCTATCCTGTTTCCCTTTTTTAAAATTCTATTACCTCTGGGGTGTATTAGATCCATAACTAGATATCCAGACACAACATATTTAATTTCAAAGTAATTTTTACAGTTTGTGTTTTGAGGCATGGAAAACTTCCTACCTTTTTTCTACTCGTTTTTTCTTAGGCTGACGTTTTTCCTCAATAAATGAACTGTTCAGAGCACGATGTAGTCTCTAGAGGGAAAAGAGAAACATAAATTAGTAAAAGCAAGGTTAAAAATAGGTCCACAAATAGGTAAACAATTTGGGCTTTGTCTGATGGACTTGAGCATAAATTATTTTGCACATTGAAGGATACAAGCAATTGTCTGTGCTTTGTTGTTCCAACAGATTTATTTTCCCACAGTTTCCCAAAGAAGGGCAAGCTGAAAGGTTGATGAATAGTTGGGAAACAATCCTTGGTGTTAAAATTAATTTTAAAATATTTCTTCTGCTATGCTGCTTTAAAGCAACAGAAGTGCTTCCCTTTTGTGCCTTTTGCTGCAAAGTAACTTCTTCCTCTAGAGTGAACACCCAGAGCAATTCTGTCCTATTAGTTTCTCTAGAATAATGAGGGAAGTTACTCAGCACTTCCTGCATGTCTCACAGGTTTGGGTACCTGCAGGTAACAGTGAGATAAAATATTCTGGTTTGCCAGTTCAGGATAACAGCAACAGGATAACAGTTCAGGATAACTGTTGCTTCTGTCATCCAAAAGAGCTGAGCTCTGAGGCTACAAGTGCAAATGGAAAGGTCCCTCTGTGAGCTTTGAATATTTGAACTGTTTCTTCTGTGCTTCCCATTCCATCCTTAGGTCAGCCTCTTCAAGCTCCAGAACCCACTGTCACCCTTCAAATGCCAATTGTCAGTGCTCTTACAACATGTCATACCTTGTTCATGTCAAGGCTTTCTTAGTCAGCCCCACAACTTTGACAGAGTCCCTTCAGAACACGTACCTGACTGGTATGGAGCCAGTACTTCATCTTGGATTTCTTCTTGATTCGTGGCAGGACCAGTCTGTACACGATGTGTTCCCCAATGGTGGTGAGAATGGACAAACCAAAGCCAACGCACAACATCACGAAGAGCCCTGAGAAATGTTTTATCCCCATCTGCAGTGTCTGTGAACAAAATCAAAAGGGGAAGTTAATGCAGGAGGCTGTTAGTGTGAAGCAGATGCTTTCTTTTCTCATGTGGAAATGTGCTCTGACTGAAAGCACAGTGGTAAAATAATGCAGAATAGTCTGGATACAGTTCATAGCAAAGCCTCTCTGTGCTGTTTGGTTTTCAGTCAGAGCAAAGGAGCTGTCATGGGAAGAGAATCACCCAAACACCAGGGAATTTGTGCCACCTCCCTAATGAGATGGAGTGTTAAACATGTACAAGAATCTAGTGTTTGCAGCGTCTTTGCATTTGTAAATACAAGTACTGCTTGATAGAATGTAGTCAATGAACTGTAAAGCAAGTCCTTCACCAGCAGGGAGCTAATGTTCATATTTTCTGGGAATTGATCATTAACTTTCCTTTTTTGTGCTTTACCCTTGATGGAGGGTTATGGAGAAAATGTGAAATAAGTAGCACAAACATGGCGCCCCTCCACTCCCTGCATTAACAGGACTGAAATTGTGTTTGTTAGGAAGTCTGACTGCAGCTATGGAAAACAGGAACACTCCCACCTTTTTCTGCCAACCCACCCTTTTTATGTAGAGTAGGAAACCTTTAATTAATTTGTCTTATTGGCATTAATCATGTTTGAACACCAAGAAACTGTGTAGAGCATAAATCTCCACAAATACCTGCACTGCAATGTGTGGGTGAGGTATGCATATAGTACCTTTATTCTCAGGCTTCCATAACTAAATTTATCAATAACTAAAATCACTTGCAAAAAAATTACTACCCACAGACTACTGTGGAAATATTTCCAGGAATACAAATTCCAGTCTTGTCTTCTATTAAACAATGTTATAAAGAAACCCCCAACAAACAACCAGAAGGAGCAGAGTTTGGGTAGGGTTGTATGTCGCCTGTGATGCTGCTACCCTGGATCTGTTGTATTCCTTGTGTTCATTTGCTTGGTGGGTGGGGATTGTGCTTTATTATGACTATTTCTATAAGCTGTAAAAAGAAACTGGAATTACTCAAAAGATAAATCACAGATGTTGTTCTAAGGTCATTTTAAGCCACAGAGCTGGTAAGAGATGAGTCCACCAAAGTTGAGGGCTTGGAAGTCCTGTTGTGTATTTTGGTTGGGCGACTGTGAGCCGTATTTCTCTCTTCTGGTTTGCATATTTGATTTCTGTTTTTTAAAACACAATGGTATGAGATAGCACATCACGGGTTTTTTACAAAAACAGCGCTTCAGCAATCTACCAGAGTGAGAACTTTCCCATGTTGGCACTGGCAATGAACTCTTGTTTTGGGGATCCTCTGCCAAGATCAACCTCCTTGTCCCGAAGCACACCGAGCAGAACTTTTGGGATAAGAATTTTTGTGACAGTGAATAAACACTTCATGGGTTTATTCATGGAGGTGTAAAAGCAATTTCTGAAGAAACGTACTGCAGCCTGGAAAATGAACTGGCTCTGGGGTAGAAATGTGTCAGAGTTTTGGCACAAGGGTTTTCTGGTATGGAGATGGCATAAGTTCAACCTCAAAGCAAAACTTCCCTCTCCACATCACAATTTCTTATTGACAAGAACCTGCTGTCCCATAGTTTGTCCTTCCAGTCAGGGGCACAGGAGGGTGACACAAAGATTACAGGTGGTAATGCTTTAAACTGCCCAAGAACTGAAGTGTTTGACTGGAGGTGTGTGTGACCTGTTTCTTTAAACTGGTAGTGAAGCCCAGCTTTTATCCCAGGTAGAATAAAACCAGAATGAGGTCTCATTGTCTGATCTTCTTCTCAGAGGTCTCAGATCTAAGACCTCAGTATGGCCCATCTTTGAATCTGGCACATGTGTATCTGTAAGAAGCAAAAACCTGCTATCCCAAATAGCTGAACATACTGGCTAAAGGTGCTTTTGCCATTTCTCCAGGAAAATCTAATGCAAATCCCTCCCTTCCCAGAAAGGATGTTCAAAGGCAAGTATGCAACAACTAATGCAGAGTTAACAGTAAACATAAGAACAAACTGGAGGATAATTAAAAGGGAATATATTTGCTCAGTCATCTAATGAATACACCTATCTATCAATGCTGCCAGGCTCCAGCTGAGTGTCACAGAGAGTAACATCCTATGGGTGGTTCTTGCCATGGGAGCTAGGTTTAATGTAATATCATAAAACTCTAGCCATTCAAAATAATAATAAAAAGCCCTACTGCAATGGGGATTCCTGCATGCTGGGATGTCTTCTCCAGCCTGGGGGTCAGTGTTTGATGCCACCCCAGCACTGCTGCAGAGAGAACATTTGGCCAGCTCCTTACATGAAAAATAACTCCCTTGTCTTCAGCAAAGCCTCTCTGATTTATGCTGATGAGCGTCTGGCTCCCTGTCCTGTCAGCTCTGCAGAATTGTTTTCTACCTTCCCTGGAAGCAGGTGAAAGAAATTCCAGCACTGTCATCCCAGATGAGTTTTTCACCTGTAATGGATGGCTTTTGAAATTGTCCCAAACAAGACATCTTTTCCTAAGAAAGGAAGTGCCAAAACAAAGCATCAATAATATTTCATCTAGCAATAAAGAAGGTAATACATTGGAAGATCTGCCTGATAAAGGCTGCACAGTAGAAGGAAATTTTTGAGATTAAATTAGGTGGGAAAACAAGGTAGGGGAAAAATAATTAACACAGTGTGTCTTAGAGTGTGTGGAGTGATTATACATGGCAGTGTCAGCACATTCACAAACCATTGTAAAATGGCTATTTATCAGCTGTTCATAATTACTGTAGACACACACACACATTAAATAATAAAGGAAACCATCTAATAGAGGCGCCTCTCATTTTCATTGCTTCATGCTGATTGGAGGAGCAAGTCCTAATACTTATTTTGTGTGACCTTTATTGTATTCGTAGGTGCATATATAGAGTATATGTAGAAAGAGCAGAAAAAACCTGGCTTCTCTGCATCACTGCTTTCTTCTCTGCTCAAGGGGTAGGGCCAGGGTGTGTGGGTTGGGGGTGTGCTGCCAACAGAAAACAAACTGATGGATTTCTCTACTGCAATATCTTACTTTCTTTTTCTTTTTCTTTTTCTTTTTCTTTTTCTTTCTTTTTCTTTTTCTTTTTCTTTTTCTTTTTCTTTTTCTTTTTCTTTTTCTTTTTCTTTTTCTTTTTCTTCTTTTTAAGGAAAAAACAGTTAAGCCAAGGTAAAAATGTGTTAAGCCAAGATAAAAATACAGTCCTTGCTCCAAGTTTGTAATCATAAATCCAGGAGGTAGCTCTGTGCACTTTAGGAGAAGCAAATCAGTTATGGCCATGTAATAGTTCTGGAGCAATAAGCAGTGTAGTCAGTCCTGTGATAATTACAGCTAATGGGTGCTAAGCACTACAGTGGCAACAGCCTCCAAGCTGTATCCCACTGGCAAATTGGGAAATTGGCATTTTCTGGAAACCAACAGAGACAAGAGCAGGTATGTGCTTTTTTTATATATATCCTTGGAGATAGTTTTCCAATTTATCAATTTACCATATCTGCAATCACTATCTAAATGTTTTTTGTTGTTTCTATTATAGTTACGTGTTTTTTTCTATTTTTTTTGGAGCCCTGAATAGTCGCAAAGGGGTGCAGAGAAGACAGTCTGACATTTGTGTTCACTTTGGAGCAGAGAGCAGAGACAAAACCAGCATGATTTCCATTTCAATCCAACACTTTATGATTTCAGCATTTGTTTTTATGGGAAGAACTCCTGTTTTACTCTCTACTACAGGAGACTGTAAATGCTTTACTCTCCCTTGTTGCACTGAATAAGTCATCAAACACTTCTGTGGTCCAACTTTAGACTAATTAGAAGCTTGTAAAGATTCTTTTGGATATTTTGCAGGTTGACAGCACAGCAGAGATATTGTTGCTACACACTGCTGAACCCTAACACTAAATATGGGTATCATGTGTGTGTTAACTATAATAATAAGTTGTATTTTTTTGACTGCATTTTCCCCGTAAGGATTTTAAAAAGGTTTGCTGATATTAGGAAGTTAGGTTTTGCAGCACCTGTGCTGAGAAGGAATTAGTAGGGATAAATGAATATGAAGGGCAGAATTCTAAACTCATTTATACATCTCAGTAGGCCTGCAAAATCCTACTGATGCTGATACTTTTATTTAGTCAGCTAAGTGATATTAAAACATGTCCCCCTCTCCATATCATGGCATTTCTCGTAGCTGCAGAGAGGCTAATTTTTTCACTTAATTTTTATTCTTACAGCTTTCTGTGCTCTCAAAGAAGTGGCAGCTTAAAAATAATACATATTTAATCTCTTCAGGGGGATTATCCTTAGCTAAGACTGGTGACCATGGCTTTAGGGTTTCAAGTGACAAATTTCAAGATACTGTAAATATTATCTTGCATGGGCAAGACAAGTTCTTTTCCCTGCTTGTTATAAGGACTTTTGCACAGAGCTGGAAAAACACTCCATTTTGTAATAAATGTTTTATTTTCTACTCATCAATTTTCCAAGCCCTGTCAGTATCTCCTCAGTCAGCCACCCTTTTCTTTTGTTTGTTTTCAGTTTCGATGGATGAATCTAAATCTATCACTCATTTGCAGGAGACATCTTCTCCTGACTCCGTTGGCAGAGTCAATACTCATCCATTCCTTTCCGCAGGACTGTTGTGCAAAGTACTTTTTTCCAACCAGCAAGTCCAGAACCCACTGTCTCTTCCCACACTGAGATGACCCCTTTTCGATGCAACATCTGTCACATAGTGAGACCCTTTTTCATAACATTCTCAGTCCCCTCCGTGGGCAAGGGCCACCTCTCCTCCCCAGAGAGGGGAGCAAGGCTGAGAAAATTGTCTTGGTACAGCAGAACCTTTTTTCCTGTTCTTTGTGTTTGTTTTTCACGCACTGGCAACAAGATACTGTGAAAGGTGACTGATGGGCAGGTGCTATTTGTCAGCACAGGGCAGTTTGTTTCCTTTTTGGAAGTGTCTGCATGGCCTTCCCTTGACATCTGCAGTGCACCAGAGTTTCAAGGTTGGAAAAGTCACCATTGAGTTGTCAGGTGATGGGTGTAACAAAAAAAAAGAAAGGATTGGTTGACCTTTAAGGGGATTAGAAAAAAGACAGGGCAGAAAGGCACAATTTCCTGGATGACAGCTGGATGAAATCATGGCAAGATGAATGAGGCACTGTCTGATTGTGCCTCTCATGTGATGCTGAGACCAAAGATCGTCAATTCAGGCACAAGACACGGTGAGGTTGAGCAAGTTCCTTCAAAGACTCAAGAGAAAAGCCATCCACGGATGCCACCACTGCTGTGAGATGAAAAGAGGATTAGTCACCATCCCTGGAGGGATTTGAAAGACCTACAGATGTGGTACTTATGGACACATTTTAGTGGTGGACTTGGCAGTGCTGGGTTAATGGTTGGATTCACTGATCGTAGAGGTCTTTGCCAACCTAAATTATTCCGCGATTCTAAGATGAAAAGATTTTATTTTTGCTGTGTGCCTGGTCTGGATCAGATGGAAGGCCATGGTCAGGGACCAGTCCCCACTGTCAGCACGGGCCTGTCCCTTAGGCACTGGGAGGAGGTTCATAGCACTGTGCCTTCCCATGGAAAATAGTGGGACTGCAGTGACAGGGTCAGTTTGAGCATATATTGCTACTGTGTGCTTTCATATATTGTTATTTTAAATGTCAAGTTAGATACCATTTGTGTGAAGCATCAGCAAGTTCTTGATATTAATAGCTGGAATAACTGTATGTGGCAATATATAATTTTTTATTCCACGTGTTGGTTGTTACCTGACCAAACTGCCAGTCAATATGGAAATCAATCTAACTTCTAGAGTTCCAGCTGTTCTGTCACCATTGTGAATATAAAAGGGAGAATATACAAGCCTTTCAAGTGAGATAGATGATTTTTTTAAGATATAGCTAAAAAGCTATGAAAGAGTGGGTACACTCAGTTAGCTTTTTCCAAAGCATGGACCAGGAAGGTCTCTTCTTTTTTGTACTGTCTTGATAAACCCTGTTCTGGGCATCCCTGCCTGGCCGGAGCAGCCAAACCCACTGACTGCAGGCATTTTGCCATTCAGGCATCCCCTCTGTCTGCTGCCCTGCTGGCTGAGTACTAGACCTGCTTTGTTGACAGCAGCAGAAAATTGCAAAGCTTTTGGTCCCCAGAAATCACACACTCAGGCTGGTTTGAGTTGAAAGGGACCTTTCAAGGCCACCTGGTCCAACTGCCCCACAATGAGCAGGGGCATACTCAATTAAAACAGGTTGCTCAGAGCCTTGAATGCTTGAAGGGATGGTTGAATACTTTCAGGGGTGGGGCATCCACCATCTCTCTGGGCAGCCTCTGCCAGTGATTTTCCACCTTCTTTGTAAAAACCTTCCCTCTGCAGTCTCTTCTGAGCTTGGGTGGAGCTAATGGGATGGAGGGGCAAGTCCCCAGAGCCTGGCTCCTTCTGAAGAGGCATCAAGGAAAATAACACCAGGGTAGAGAAAGGGATGAGCATACTGTATGCGAAATAAAACCAAATTACATTGTTAGGTCCAGACATGACGTAAAAATATAACTCCATCAACCCCTCATCCCTCCTGCACCATGTTTTGCCCTAAGTAGGGAACTCAGCAATTTTACTACAAAGGCACTCCTTTGAAACTAAAATATGACAATTTTAAATCAAGAGTACTCAAGCAATATTGCTAGAAGGTTAAGAACAGCCACTGCTGCCCACAATTACCAGCAGTGGAGAGGGTAAAGTGCAATTCACTGCAGTATTCCTTCCAAGCCTGATTTAGCTGCATCCCCCATAAATGATCCAGTGGGTTCTGGCCAGGGTAAGATGCCTCAGGTAAGAGGTTTTGCTGGAGAGGTTCATACAAAACAGCAGAATCAAGCACTTCTGACCTCTGCACTTTCAGAATCATCTTTATTGGCTTCCCAGCTTGAAGAGTCATGGCAAATCTTCCAGCCCCAGGCTGAATCATTTGTTTCCAGGACAGCTTTGTTTTGAAATGCAATTTAGAATGAGCAAAGTGCTCAGATAGAGAGAGATGGGAAGAGCTAGCAGTGAGTTCTGCCAGAGGAAATATAATTTCCCAGTGTAAGATTAGTAAAAAATGGTGAGTAGGAAGATGGATCTCAAAACAAATCTATAGAAAAATTAACTTCAGTGGGCAGGAGTGGCAGATGAATAAGGATCAGGTACAGCTAAAGAGGTAATCACAAAAACGGATGATGGATATTCCACCAATGTAACTGCAATTGATCAGTATTTCACCTACATATATTCCCATTTTGGGGTCATTTCTCTTGGTCAACAGAGGCAGTGTGTCACGGACCAAATTTATCAAAAAGACATAGAAGAATAAAAAAGGCTTACTCTTGATGTCAAAAGGCAATTGCTCGGTCTCACCTTGGTATATAGCCCATGTGAATGACTACACACTGAGAAGCTGAGACTTTTTCAAAAAATGAATTATCTGTTTCTCTGTTGAACATTGTCCACACTTCAGTGAATCTGTAAAATACTACTCTGACTGAGTGCAGGGAGTTAAATTACAGAGATTTCTGGGCTGTACAGGAGAAAAAGATACCTTAACCAGCATAAAGGTAAGTCCAAGACTAATTCCCATGCTTCTTGCTGTAACAGTGGGGAACCTGTGCTTTGGAGAGTGTTTGCTGCTTGGCCATTTAGTTTTGTACATTTCTGCCAGTTAAGAAATCACACATTCTAAAATCTGCAAGTTCTTGGCCAAAAGGAGTGGATGAAGAAGAGAGGATGCACTTGGTAGATCATTAAAAGTGAGGTAACTTGGGAAAATGAAGATCTGGACTTAGCAGAGCTTACCCCACAACGGCACAGACCTGCAAGCGATGTTCTGCTTCTGCTCATTTTCTGATTGCATAAGAACCTTTGAGTGACTTCTTAGGTGCACAGAATCCTAGAATAACTTGGTTTTGAAGAGACGTTATAGATCATCTAGTTTCAACCTCCTGCCAACCACCAGACCAGGTTGCTCCAAGCACTGTCCCACACAGCCTTGAACACTTCCAGGGGTGTGGCAGCCACAGCTTCTCTGGGTTACCTCTGCCAGTGCCTCAACACCTAAATTTTTTAGGTTCTTCCTTAAATCTTATCTAAATCTTTCAGCCTTAGGTCATTCCCCCTTGTCCTGTCAGTCCATCTTGTCCAAGTCCCTCTCCAGGTCTCTTGAATCCCCTTTAGGCACTGGCAGGGGCTGTAAGTTTTCCCTGGATCCTTCTCCAAGTGAACACCCCCAGCTCTCCCAGCCTGGATCCAGAGCAGAGAGGCCCTCTGATCACCTTTGTGATCTCCTCTGGACTTGCTCCAATAGTGCCATATCCTTCTTATGCTGAGGATCCCGGAGCTGGATGCAGCTCTGCAGCTCAGCAGAGTAAGCAGAGGTGCAGAACCACCTCCCTTGACCTGCTGCCCACAATTTCACTGATTCAGCCCAGGACATCTTTGGCTTTCTGGGCTGCCAGAGCACATTGCCAGGTCATCTTGAGCTTCTGATCCACCAAATGCCCAAGTCCTTCTCCCCAGGGCTGCTCTCAATCCATTGTGTATTTGTGCCTGCCCTACCTGTGTCTGTGCTTGGCATTGCCCCAGCCCAGGTGCAGGACCTTGCACTTGGCCTTGTTGAACTTCATGAACTGAGTCCTTCAGTTCAGACACCTGAACCAACTTGTTGAACCTTAGTTTCTGAACAAAAAACTCAGTTGTGCATGTTGAATTCATGTAACTGAAGATCAAATAAGGTCAGACAAACAACCTGGGAGCAGCTAGACCTGCCCTTCTTTCTGGACTTCACATAGTGGTAATACTTAAAAGAGTGAATTACTTTAAAGCACAACATGTTGTCCAACTGTGACCCCGTTTAAGGCCTCCCTTAAAATCCTGTGCTTAAAACCTATTCAATAGTGGAAAAAAAGAGAGGAATTCTGTGGGACTATTCACAGGGCAAAATCTGAAGTTTCTTTTCAGACTGGAGCAGAGTTTTTTTCCCACCTTTCCTTTTGTTGAGAGGCCTTGAGGAATCTTTTGTTGATCATGCACCTCTGTTGGTAAATTTTTGAGCAAGGATCCCCATATATGTACATCTATTTATAATTTTTATAGGTAGGTGTTACTCAGGTTCTCATTCTTCACTCCTGCTGCCCAGTGGATCATCTGATGCCTCTCCCAGGGGCTCTAAGCACCTCACTCTACAGAATTAAAGAAGCAACCATATGTTCTGGGCGAAGACCAGTATTAATTAAAAATATGTTTTTAACTGGAATTTATTCTATGACTAAGAAAACAGAGCATACAGCCCCAGATGAATCTTGTGGAGTAAGACACAACCAGAGGAAGTTCCATATATCACATCCCTAGGGAATTATTACAAAGGTAAGTTTCCTCTGCTGTAACAGTTGAGGTAATTAATACCATTACAACCTTGTAATTTTCCTGAGATTTAATTCAAAAGACTTGTTAAAATATGGAGTAACAAGAGGTCATTGAAGGAAGTGCTATTTTAAAAAGACAATTCCTTTTTAAGATGATAATACAATCTTCAGATAAGCTAAATCAGAAAGAGCAGTGAATACACACTTCTGTTTAAGTTTGCTTTCTTGTATTGAATTAATCACATTAAAAAAGAAAGAAAAAAAGGAGTAAGTTGGATAAAAATAAATTGATTTTTCTTCTATGAATTTATTTCCTATTGACACAAGTGTAATGAAAAAGTAAAAAGTGTAGTAAGACATGCAGAAATACCCGAACAAATTATGTTAAAAATGCCAAATGAAGATTTGCTTTGTCGTATCTGTAAGAAATGCTAGCTTTCTAGTGATTTAGTCAGCAGCCAGAGGTTTGCAGAAAAGACACTCAGGTGACCACTGAAAAGTGGGAGTCAGAGTCCCAGGAAAGTGGGCTTCTCTTTGATAGGAGAATGCTGCCACTTCCTCGGGGAGCACACAGTGTGTGTTTGGCATTTGGCTGAACTGTCTGAGAAGGAGACAGCGGAGTTCTAACTGTTTTGTACCAGTGAGAATACATAACCTACCTCTTCTGGATAACCTTGAGCTGAGAGAGTATGCTTTAAAATTCAGATATTGATGGTTCTTTTGATTGCTTAATAGTTTACCTTTGTTTTCACTTGACAGTCTGGGGAACTTGAGAAAAAACTGCTGTTATGGTAAGAGTCATCTTTTTCTCATAAATAATGGCCTACCTCTTCAGCTGCCATGAGCTGGCATAACTCCTCTGTACTTGGAAGTACATACATGAAGATTTACTTCCATTTCCCATAGATCTACATGGAAGTGAGAACTTCTCCCCCTCTCTTCTTAGTGTGGAATCTTAGAAGATCATTTGCAGCCCAAAATTCTGTCTTTGGTACAGGTAGCTGCCACCCATGTCAGGAAGTGGTCAGGGTGCATTAGAAATTCAGGATGTGCTGAGCTCCCCCTCTCTCTGTGGATGGTGATACACACAGAGTTGAGTGGAATCAGACAGGTTTGCCATGCACTGTGCCAGATCAGGATTTTTACTGCCCTCTTCATGCCCTGCTTTTTTTCCAGAGGAGCTCTCTGGAGCCTCATTCAGCAGCACAGTCCCACTTATATGCTCCTCCTGCTCTGATCTGACTGCTCCCCAGGTCAGCAGCTCTTGCCTTTGAAGCCTCCTCCTTCCTTTTAGGTGCCACCCATCCCTGCCATGTGGGAACCTCATTAGGAATGAGGGGAAGTAATTGTTAGCTTGCACAAAGCCTCACGTAGGTGACCTGAGTTCATCACTTACCTCCGTGACGGCGAAGCTTCTTTTCCCACAGGGAACAACCTTGTACCACTTGTCGTGCAGAACATCCATGAAGCCGTGGGATTTGTACTGGCTGATCAGGTCAGAGATATTTGAGGTGAGTGGAGAGTTGGGAGGAAGGCCAATGCCATATCCTAGAAGGGAGAACAGTACAATCATCACTCTGTTTCTTGGTGAGTTTCTGCTGAAGTATGCCCATTTCAGCGTGGAAGAGCAGGCTGGCACTCTGTTTCAGCTAGTCAGCTCAAACCTGGCTTACTGTGGTCTGAGAATGCTGAGACAAGACCAATTTTTGTGCAAAATAATGTCACCCAATACAATAGAAACAGAATAAGCAAATACAAAATTATTACGGCCATACAAGAAATACGTAAAACTGGAGATTCAAAAACTTAAAATGGAGGCCACGGATTAATAAATCCTTTCTCTAGAAACACAGAAATCATGCCCTTGCCATGGATTCTTTCAGCAATGCAAAAGGGCCTCAATGTCACATAAACAATTCTGTGATCCCCTTGCATCGTTAGAGCAGTGGATGAGACTGTGGTGTCAGGTGTGGCATTTTCTTCCTAAGCATTTTCTGACAAAGAGCTGTATGCATGTAAATATATACAGGAGCAATCTTCATTGTCATCACACAGCAATTTAAAGCCCAGGGGCTATACTTTCAGTTCGTGCACTTCTGCTCTGGCACTGACAGGGACTTTGAGATACTAACAAATGCAGTTTTAGCCGCTGTGTTGTCTTTCACCATGTTAAAGTGCTGGTAAAGGACTTAGTGTAAGTGAAAATGAATTCACTAACTCTGATTATGGTATTTCTATTTGCAGATTCTGGGGTTTGACTAAAGAAATTCTGAACAAATGCAATTGATGCCTCAAAGACATTCAATTGCATGACAATTGCCTGCAGATATTCATTTCTAGTCCGCTGTGAATTTTTGTTTTTCAGTTCAGAATTCAGAATTTCAGACAGTCTCCATAGCAAAACCCACAACACCAAAGAAAGAAAAAAACCCTCACAAACAGACAAGTGCTGAATTTGCCATGACAGTGGCTCGCTTTTCAATGAGTGATGAGGTGATAAGTGTTCCTACAATGCAATAGTCTTCCTTGCTGCTGAGTTTTTTATATTGTGCCTGTAATTCCACCTGAATAAATTTCCTCACGTCAAATGATTTGTTTCAGAGTTGGCAAAGCTAGGACTCATAAATATCACATTTTCAGCATACATTTTTTGTAATTGGGGGATATGAAGTCGAGTCATCCAAAATCATATAGTTTGGGGTCTATTTGTTCATTTCTTTTTCCATATTGAAATCTAATC
This sequence comes from Vireo altiloquus, assembly GCA_013396875.1. Taxonomy (NCBI): domain Eukaryota; kingdom Metazoa; phylum Chordata; class Aves; order Passeriformes; family Vireonidae; genus Vireo; species Vireo altiloquus. The sequence continues at coordinate 19,259 of VZRF01011075.1, forward strand.
TACTTGATTCAAAGTTGTGGAAGCTTTTGGTTTTACTTCAGCAGAGCATACCTTTCTGAAAGGGATTTATCAGGTTTCTGGAGGAGGTTGTTTTAACATATGATGGGAGCAGTTGGAGCAATTGCTGTTGGAGGGGAGGGAAGTGGAAGCACCAGTCCTTTCCACTGGCCTTCTATCACAAAAGTGGTTCCCAAAGGCTGCTTCCCATGTGCTCATCCATGCTGGAAGCAGCTTCACACCAGCCTTGCTTCCAGGCAGCCTTCTGAGCTGTCCTTACTAATTCCTTGAGGCTGCAGGAGGCCACACACCAGGGCAGGCTCCGCTCTCAATTAACTACAGATTCAGTGTGAATCTCGATCTGACCTTTAAAATGGGAACAGTATTTGTCTGCTTCAGATGAGAGTGAAACTGCAGAACTGCATTTTGAACATGTTTGAACTGGGTTTTGAACATGTGTCAACAAAGCAAGCTGGCAGAGGAGAAGCCTCATTTCAGGGGCCTCTTTATTTCATGGCAAGCAGGGAAAAGGACTATGCCTCCTATTTGTCTGGAGACAGACTGCCTCAGCACTTGGAATAATTCCTATGTAGAGTATGGCAACAGATCATGGAATCACAGAACCACAGTATGGTTTGGATTGGAAGGGACCTTATAGATCACTTTGCTCCAATGCCTGCCACAGGGGGTCTTCTACTAAACCAATTTGCTCGAAGCTCCACCCAACCTGCCCTTAAAACAGGTGGTACAAGGATCTGAGAGCTCAAAAAAACACAAAAAAAAGGATGGAGCTTTTGTTCTCCTCAGTCACTGAGGATTTTTTCATAATCAACGGGGTCCACTGTTTCCCCTCCAAATTTTCACTGAGAATACCACAGCACAACAAAGCAAATTCAGCACATGAGGAACAGAACAGTGTGCTATAAAACTGGTTATTACCTTCAATGGCAAAGGGTTTTCCCACTGTTAGGAGCTTGCAGTCAGCATCTATTGACACTTCATAATCTAAGAGTGCTTTATCCATGATGAAGGCATCGAGTTTCTCTGGATCATGCCTGTATACAACATCAAAGTCAGAAACACAATCACTTCACAGTCTAAGGCTCAGTGACATTCATTGAACATTTGTCTATGCAGTTTTTTGTAAGATTATTGTTTGAAAACAGGGACCAGGGACTACTATTTGCACATCTGCACTTAAAATGAAAACTGATTTATATTTTGAAAGAGGGAATTGTGCACAAAATGCAAATTTTGTGCCTTTGTGCATTAAGAGCAGTCAGTGTGTTTAGGACTTATTTTGCTTTCACAAAATACTATAGTTCTGAAAGACAAAAACCACTACAATATGTTGGACTTTGACTCAATTGAAAGTGAGCATAAGGCTTTAGTGGAAAAGATCAAAAACTGCTAAAATACTTTGGTATTTTAATTTGGTAATTTAATACCAATTCAATTTGGTATTTGGTAATTTAATTGGTTTCTTGGTTTCTTTGTGATGTTAAACTTGGGGATATTAGAGCGAAAACATAGAAGGGTAACTTCTCATCCTTTCTCCTTGAATATGAGGTAAATAATTTCCTTCACCCAATTCAGCTTTTCCTTATATTGTCTTCATGAATATGGATGACTGAATATTACTAAAATAATCATTTCTGAACAGCATGCTTGGGTAAAATAATGACAAAAAAGAACAGTTGCAGTGCCTGCTTTTATCTGATCCCGGGACTGCACCCTCCATTCCTGCCCCCTTAAAAGTCTGGGTGTTCTCCTGATGTGATTACTTCATTGATTTCAATCCACTGATTCTAGTTTGACCTAAGAATTGCCATGTGTCCTAATTATCAATAGGATGGGTCTGGGGAAAAACATATCAACAGGAAACAACAGGAAAAAACTTAAGGTGAAAAGTTCTCAGGCCATCTGCTGGGCAACTTCTGAGACAAAATGAATGAATGATTTCAGGCTTATTTCCACCTCTCCTGTTTCCTGTAAGAGTTGTGTGTCCCCTAGACTGTTAAACAGAAATGTCTCTGAGCCACACAGACACCATGATTCCTTAAAGCAACAAGACTTCTATAACCTTTTACCAGTATAGTGCTTCTTTTATTAATTTTAATGACAAATTAAGGTTCCTCTCTGAGAACCTCCTTTCCTCCCACTACGCTGAGGAACCTCATTGGTAACTTTTGCTTGAACTGGATGTTTTTTTCTGAATGTTTCTCACTGTCTGGTGAAGGGCTCCCAAGCTCAGAAACCTGCCAGGAGTTTACACACTGCCCCTGCCTGATGGCACCTCCACACCCAGGGGAGGTACCTGGGCATTCCCACCTGGTGCAAATGTGTTTTAATCCACTAAACTCCATGTTTTCTGGGACCCTCAGCACCGGGAAGATCAGAGGGAGAGGATCAGTGGGACATGGTATCCATGGAGTGGTGATATTTTGTACTTCATCTGTCTCTCTGGCACTATCTTTCTCTCTCCCCACCATCACCTCTCTCTCTCTCGCGCGTTTACTGTTAAATAAAATCCATACTAGTGACTTTGTCCTTGTTTGCACCTTAATTCAGGCATCTCTCTTAACAATTTCAACAACCAGATCGTAAGGACTGGCCAGGGGAGGAGGAGTGGTGCTGCATGCAGGGGCTCACTTCAGGTAGGCCACGCCGTCACCTCTCTCTCTCTCTCGCGTTTACTGTTAAATAAAATCCATACTAGTGACTTTGTCCTCGTTTGCACCTTAATTCGGGCATCTCTCTTAACAATTTCAACAACCAGATCGTAAGGACTGGCCAGGGGAGGAGGAGTGGTGCTGCATGCAGGGGCTCACTTCAGGTAGGCCATGCCACCACCTCTCTCTCCCTCTCGCATTTACTGTTAAATAAAATCCATACTAGTGACTTTGTCCTCGTTTGCACCTTAATTCGGGCATCTCTCTTAACAATTTCAACAACCAGATTGTAATGACCGGCCAGGGGAGGAGGTGTGGTGCTGCATGCAGGGGCTCACTTCAGGTAGGCCACGCCGTCGTTGGTGGCAGGGACGTTGTAGCGCCGCATGTACTCGTGCATCTCCGGGAAGCTCTGCCTCACGTAGTCCTCGGCGCTGCTCTCCCGCACCGTGCCGAACCGGAACCCCTGGGACGGGTGGTGGAGCTGAGGGCAGGACAGGAGAGCATCAGCAGAGCCATTGGCCTCCCAGCACGTCTGGTATCTCGGTCCTAGCATGTGCCAACAGCTCCCCAGAAATCTTCAGCGTTTGTGGACCTGCCTCTCTGGGTGTTTTTCCTGCAGGCAGCTTCCCACCCCACCCGGGAAAAACCTGGAGAGATTTACCATGTGACTAAACAGCCTGTCTGTGTACTCTCAGGGTTTTCTTCAAATGTGAAAAGTAATCCCCATGAAACACCCAGAACACCCAAATCTAGGTGTTCATTGGCTTTGCTTGTCTCTAGAACAGATAATGTTTCAGGAAGTGTTATGAGAAGCCTCTGGGCTGGCTACAATCCACTTTTTGGTGCTCTGGGTGCCCAGGAAAGGACACACAGCCTGGATTTTTTTTTGGCAGAATATGTTTTACTGACTCCTTAGGGATGAAATTTAGCTTTCTGCAGAAGAGTAGTACTCCCAGTTCATTTCTAGAAGCCTAGACACCCTATCACAGTCTTTGCTGCCATTCCTCCCTGAAAAACTAAGGACTGAAAGGTTGCTTACACCAAAAAAGTCTCCCCTGTCAGGGAGAAGGAGGGAGAATTCCCCTCTGCATGGCCCAGGCTGCAACCATGGCTACACACACACACAGACTCTTTTTGCAGTTCTGTGCCCTGCCCTTTTCTGAACTGACTCCATGCTCTGTAGCCCCAAGGAGCTCAGTCCAGGTTTCACAGACCCCTCTTTCTAAAGTTTCCATTTGCCTTTGGAGCATTTAGTGACTTGTGGGGAAAGTCTCAAGCTGCCATGGAGGAGTCAGGCAGCATCTTCCACTATGCCAAGCACTTCTTTGAGCTGGCCGAGTGCTGCCAAGCCACACTAATTAAAAAGCCTTCAGCAACCCACCAGCCTCAAACAGGCCAAGCTTTCAGAGCACAGGAAGCCAAACAGAGCTAAGGTGGAAGCAGTTGGGCTGTATTTGCTTCCCAGCAGCTTGCAAAGATGATCTCACCACGGCCACACTCTGCTTTGGCAAAGACCAAGCCAAGAAGCATTCTGCCAGTCCATCTGGCTTCTGCATTATCATCTAAGAAGAACAGAGTGCAGGGCAGCACAAAGCCATAAAAATACCTTTCCCAGTCTTCTCTGCAATGACCCCATGGATAAAAGAGTGTTTGTAGTTCTTTTAAGAATAGCAGAGGTAAGATGTAAATTCACAGTCACTCAGTTTAGTCTGAAAAGGAACAGAAAAGGTCTTTTGGATGGTGCTTCTCATGCAATGGAAGCGAAGCAAATTCTGTATTTCTGGTAATTTTTACTGGAAAAGTGGACAGGTGGTTACCATCTTGTGGTCTGCTGACCTGTGGTCCCTGTGTTACAACCCAGGAATGAGACCTGCAGCTAATTCCAAGTCTGTGGGCATGGAGGGAGTCCTGGCATATTTTTTTTTAATGTATTCTTGTGTAGATGGCTGTGGGACAAGTAATGCAGGGTGTGCCTCCATCTGGAGCTAGCCATAGTGCTGTGCCAGAAGGACTGTGGGCACAGAGGGAAATGTTCTTGCCTGGGAGTGTGGGAGCAGCATTCAAGTGCCAGAAAACATAAATAACAGGAGCTGGGCTGAGACAATACAGCATGGAGACTTCCAGCACAATGCTGCCAGACCAAATCTTGAGACACTGAAGACGACCTGCTTAAAGAAGGAACCTGGAGTGGGGTTCATGCACTCTCTGTCCCAAAAAGATCATCGCCACAGTCAGGATGAATTTTTTTAGGTTTTATTTCTCAGCTGTTTCAGTGAAGAGACCGAAAACCCCATTAAGACCCAACACTGAACCACAGTGGCATCTTCCAAGTCAACTTAGGTGTTTGTTGTGAAGTTTGTGGCCCACCGAGTGATGCCAGCTGCAGTGCAACACCTGATCTGCAGACAAAGTCTGACTTCACTGGAAAGGATCTCTCGCTGAGACTGTCACCAGTGTCTGCATTTGGCTAAATCTTTAGGCCTGAATGAGAAAGGCTGGTATAAAAACAGTAAACTGCACCTCCATTAAATTTTCTATCCTAAATCCTTTTCTGAGGACTGCCCACACTTTGCTTTGTGTTGGGCACGCTGTCAAATTTCACCCCAAATGATGACAATACTGGGATGTTTATTAGATCAAAAGTCCATCTGGCTCAATACCTTGTCTCTAGCAACACCTTATGCCTGGTGGGAAGTCTTGGGAGCTTGTGTAAGGGAGCTGTTCAGCAATCCCTTGCATCCAGTGCTCTATCTGCTTCTGGTAATATCTACTTTTCCCTAAGCATCATTATGTGTCTGCAACTTTGTATTTGATGAACCCCTTTAATGAAGGATGAATGTTCATAGTTGTTTTAATCCTCCTTATCTTTCAAGGACTTTTGTTTTCTTCTGTCTGCTGCTTACCCTCAGGAGGAAAAGGCTTGCTTGCAGCTCTGTGGATTGACAGTGCAAAATGCCAAAAACACTTCACTGTAGATTTGCTAAGATTGCTAAGGGTTACTTGCTTCAGTAGAAGTTAAAAACTGCAGGATGGAAACAAGACTCATCACTTGTCATTGCTGCTTTCTTACCTTCTGTAGTCCTCTCCTGGGAAGATTATGTGACAAGATGGAAACCATAAATATCTGTGTCCTGACAGGACAGGTAAATGCCATAGTCTTTGTGTGTATCTTGCTTTATTAGCTGTCTCTTTTCTCTAACATTTTCTGTTTCTCATGCTCTCTTTCTTTTGTGTTTCTTATGTTTTGAAAGTCCTATACTGAAAGAGTCTTTCTGTTTTCTACAAACTAATAACAAAACCTTATTGCCTAGAGCTTCAGAGAAATCATGAAGTGTGAAAAAGCATTTGAAGACTCAAGAATGGGTTCATGTATTTTTTTTTAAACTTGTAATTCAGGGGAGGCAGTTACTTACTTTTATACCAATAATTTCAAATATAAAGACCAGCTTATTGGAAGAAATAGCTGTTGAAATTAGAGTAATTTCTACTACGTGGATTCTCTGCTTCTGTATATATACTGTGTTTCTTCATTCAAAGCTCAGTTAGTGTCAGAAGTGAATAAATAACCATCACAAAGCAGATAAAGGGCACTAGGAAATGCTGATGCTTTTTGTATCCAGAAGATCAGGAGGTTTGCTGGTGACTCAAGTACAATTAAATATAAATGAAGGCAATAGCTGCAGATCCATCCCCAGACATGAGTTTTCTTGGCACTCAGCTTAGATAGCCTTACAAAGCCCCTCCAAATTCAGACACCTATGGCTGGAATAAGAGGAAAGAACAAGGTTTGTTTAGACCTGGAGGGAGGCTTTGAAGCAACAGTGAAGTGCTGGCTTGACAATTCATTGAACAAGATTGTTATGGGTACAGACATTGCAAAAAGAAGTATCTCAAATAAAGATATTTAAATTTCTTTAACTGTCAGATCATTGAACCACAGAATCATTTAGGCTTAAAAGACCCTTCAGATCAGACCCCAACCATGAACCCAGCACTGCCGAGCCCATCACTAAAATATGTCCCCAAGAGCCACATCTACATGTCTTTTAAACCCCTCTGGGCGCAGCAACTTCACCACTTCCCTGGGCAGCCTGTTCCAATGCCTGTCAACCCTTACGGTGAAGGAATTTTTCCTGGATCTCCCTTCTGAAGACCCAGTAGTGTTTATCAAGCCACCAGCCCTTTGAGTGTTATCTGGGAAGGCCACCACAGCCAACTGCAGCTGGCTGTGAGCTTGAGCAGGGAAACACCAACAGCCTGGGCAGTCCAACAACAAGGGTATGAACATGTCAACTGAGTAGCTGTGTTAAAAACTATTAACTGCTAATGTACTTTAATATTTTATTTGTTAAAAGCTAAAAGGGGTTAAAAACCTACTTAGTGCTGCTGGTTAGTGGCTCTCCTAAAAAAGGTGACAGCTCCAGCAGCTAACAGTATCACTTTTGCATCTCAGATACTGGAGACCATGGATTTCACGTCAGTGACTCAGTTTCATACCTGAAGCAATGCTGTATACCATGAATGGTCATCCTTTAGGTGCACCCTAAAGTTTTAGAACCACCTCCACACTCCACACAGAAGAAGCTGTTGTGCATGAAGTTGTGATGATGCACATGGTGATATCCCATTTGGACCTGGTTTAGCATTTGGGGCAAACTCAAGAGATGAGAGGGACACAGAGCCAGAGGGTCTGAGCACTGAGTGCTTGGATTTCACAGGTTCAGGACTGTGGAATGCCAAGAGCAGAGGATCTTGCTGCACAGGACAGGGGCGGATGGCTCAGGAGGATGTCCCATCCTCTGTGATGGCAGCAATCCTGGGAGGGACGACTAGGACACGCTGCTGGGAAGTAGAGGATGAAGGTACAGGAGAAAGGCTAAAGAGCCTTGGAAGCAAGCATCCTTTCTGGAACTGGTGTCCCTGTGAACACTGCTGTCCCTGTGACCTCTCAGGACAACTTCTAGCGTAGGACACATGGATTGTGCCCAGTATTTCCAAGAATGAGTCTCACTGTTGAAGAAAACGTACCATGGGTAAGGAAACAAACAAGAGGCAGTGTTTTCTTACACTGTGTAAGAAAACAAGGGAAGATGTGAATGCTGCCAAGCCCTGAGGAGGTGAAATGGTTGTCAGGTCACTTGAGCCCTGTAGAGAGAGGCCATGTAGTGTTTAAGGAACTCAAGAGCTTTACAGTACATCCAAGCTTCTCTGACAGTGCCAGGAAAAGCTTTGGAACTTCTCGGTCTTCTGTGCCTTGCATAACATGGTGCTCCCAGACAAATGATGTTTGTGCTTCTTGCTGCTGAAAGCAAACACTGCAGCTACCAGCTCCTTCGGCTTGGCCTCTTACTTCCAGACCTTCTTGGTTTCTGTCTGCTGTTGTTAAAACATCTGCTGAGTGGGAAGGGAAGAACTTGTTTTGTTTGGGAAGATGTTGAGATGAATTGGGCTTCTGCATACATCCATGGCTTGGGGTGCCAATTATGCATGAAAATACCAATGTGATAAACACCAATGTGATGAAACCACAGCAGCAGAAACAGGAAAACACAATCCTGAATGACAGGGGTTTTGCATAACTTGGCACATTCCATTTTATGTAATGCATTGCCATTCCACTCAATGCTGTCAGCTGGGGAGAACACCTAGATCCCAACTGGAAAGGAAACAGGCCCAGAAATCTCCTGTGCAGGTTGGAATTTAAAACTGAAAATGCATGAGATGCTGCCAGCAGTTAACCTTGGCACACTCGAGGCTGTGGGACTGTGGGTTTTTGGGGTCTTTCTAGCAGGTTCTGGCTTTTTCTGACTTTTCAGTGCTGCAAAGCCAAATGACTTGCCTCAAGGACTTTTCCCCTCTTGATGCCCTGGTTCGGTTTAGTATCATTTTGAGGTTTGCATCAGATTTGGTTGCCATTGATTTTTGCAGTAAGAACCTCAGGTGTTCTGTACAGAAAAATTATGGTCTCAGGTCCAAAAAAAGTAGGCAATACAATATTGCCTTCTGATCCCATGGAGCCTGAGCTTGCTGGGACCTGTGAGGAGACAAGGAACATCTAAACTAAGCAACTGTTGGGAAGGGAAATTTTGGGTATTTTCTACAAGCAATGATGCAACTAGGAAATCTAGGAAATGCCTTCCCAGCACCTGATCACTGCACCTTCCCACAGCAGCAGCTGCCTCATCGAGCCTGGTTCAGAACCATTCTGTGCATCTTGAGATGGGACTGGAGGAAAAATGCTTTGGGAACTCCATTTCTAATCATGATCTCAACTCATGACATGCATTTCATCATTCATTCTGTTGGCCTCTTCAGTGCCCAAATTCAACTCCATGAACTATTTTTTTGAGGGAAATTAAAAAAAAGGCAATGCAGTAGCTGAGTGCAGTACCAGTGACCAGTCACTGCAGTGACAGAGCTAACGTGGCTTCAGCTTTTACCACCACCTTTTACCACCACCTAGTCCTTTTTAATTTAAACAGGGCATCATAGAAAGGAGGAACATGGCTGAAAATGCTTTCCTAACTTTTACAACAACCTCTGAGGAAATACATTGACGCAAAAGGGCTTAGTAGCTCACTCCCACGATGCTGGTTACCTGGTATAACACCAAGTGCAGTGTTTAATGGGCACCTTGTGTATCAGCAGAATTGCCAGCATGAGCCCTGCCAGGGAACTGCTGCAGAATTTTGAAAATCTGCTCAGTTTCAGTCACTAATCACTGGAGAAGAGCAGCATTAGGGGAAGAACTGATCCGGTTTCAGAAATCTGCTGTTTTACAATAACACTTCTGTCTTTGGCACATAAAGCAATAGCATTTTGCTTTGCCTTATGTAACCCACACTTTTACATGGTCACTCAGCCACTAATAGATTCCTCATAGCCCAGTGACAAAATATAAGCAATTGGAAGTGCTAAAAAAAAGTTTCAGGGGAAAATGAAGAAAACAAATGAAATAATAGTAATAACAAAAATCCCAACCACAAACCAATGTAAAACTGTTCATGGGCTTTCCCTACTTATCTGAAGAGTTTTCAAAAACTAACTAGTGAATATTTATGGGGTGCAGAGGGAGATGAAAGAAAATTATTCACAGTGAAGCACATGAATTTCAGATTTTAGCAGATGAAAATTCACAGCTCAACTTCTGGAAGTGGAGGTTTTGATCAGGAACTGTCCTACGTCTTCAGGCTTCAGCAGCTGAGATGTTCCCAGGGCCTCCAGGAGAGGGTGTTTGCAGAATACATTTGAATCAACGCTTTTGCTTCTCTGTTGCAGAAAGTGTCAGTGGAGCTGATTCTTTCCTTGCCAAGATAATGACAGATTTTCTTAAAATTCTGTCACTTTGAATCCAGCTCAGAGAGGTCATTAGTTGGCATAAAACCTGACAGCTGCACTGAAGTCAATGAGCAGCTTCAATGTGGACACAAGTGCACAGTCCACTGCTGATATTTATTCTCCTCACTGAAACAAGAGAATACATGAAAGGAGACTGTGACTTAAGTCACGGCTCCAAAATATGAACCTTTGTGTTGATGGCCCCTGTGTGAGCACCAAATAATGAAATGGAAGACCTGCTCTTCTCCTATGTGTGTTGGAAAAGCTGTTCAGCTCAGGGATGAGACGGGGGACTCAGGTCTGTGGTTAATTTCTGAGGATTGCTCTGATGATTGAGTTGCTGGGCAGTGCAAAAAACTCCGTAAGAAGAGCACGCTGAACAAGAAGGTGTGTTTACCCCTGTTTCTTAATAGCATTCTAAGAGTTTTCTGGACAGAGGGATCTTTGAGCTCTGATTTATTCCAGGAGAGCTGAGAACTGTAAGGCAGAAAGTATAAATTATTGTAGGAAAAATGGGCAGACTGAGGGAAAAGAAGGGATATAATTCCCAAAAGACCGTAGATCACTGCTTCCAATTCCACTTCAGCAGCACAAAGATGTTCCAGATGGAATAATTTCATCCAGCATGTTCTTCTGCTTGCTCCCTGCAAAACAGGGCAAATGCTGCTGCCGGGCAGGTGAAATCCTTTTCAAATTACACTCAAGGGAAGGAGAGCTGTGTGGCTGAGACCATGTTCAAGCTACCAAAGATACAGGTAGCTTGAACAAGATACCAAGCTTTGATACAAGATACCAAAGATTTCCAGTTAGAGAATCCCTCTCGTCCTTCCATCCCGCGTCTTGGGACTCTGGAGGAAAAGCTACCACAGATGTCTACAAGCCTCTGAAGACCCAAGGAGGAAACATCATGTGGCAGCAGCTTGAAGTGTAGGTAGTGTTCCCACCTTCAAAACCATAATCTTTAAAATCCTTTTTCTTAAAAATTTCTTCTGCTCCAGCTGTTGCTGGTTGAAGGTCAGTCCTCATACGCCCTGGACATATGGCAACTGTCCCTGGGAAACAGGGCTGAAAATAATCCTCTGCCTAAACCAGTAAGGCAGGAGTAGTGCTCTGTGCTCTCCAGGAAAGGGGCAAACAATGGGTTCGTGTTGTAAAGGGGTCATTAGTCACCAGGATGAAGAGGTTTCCAATTGCAGGTGGTGGAACTGTCTGCCTGCACAGCCCTGATTTCTTCAACACATTGTTTGCTATTCGCTTTGGGTTCAAGTGCATCAAATGAAGGTAAATCACAGGGAGTCCTGTGTTACTGACAGATCCAACATGGGAACAGAAAGGGATTTTTCCTTCTTGGAATCAGTGAGGAATGAGATAAGCATGAAGCGTAAACGAAAAATTACGGCCACATTTGGACACTCTGGCCTCTCAGTGAAATATAGACATTAATATTTGGTTTTACCTGGTGTTCAGTCAAATCTTAAAGCACATAGTGAAAACCACTATTTCTTCCAGAGGTCTTGAACCCTTGTCATCCTTGAAACCCAGTGGATCAGTGCAGGACTTCTGTCTCTAGGAGGGTGAACCAGAGTAGCATTCTGGTCTCTCTAGATCACAATTGCTGTGACTTTTGTGAACAACAATAAACATCCTCCATGTAGCTCAGCCAGCTACATGATGACCTTCCACCTGCCAGGTGGTAAGGTCAGCTAATGCATCTTCACTGTTCTCTGCCACTCTTCCCCAGTTACTTCAGTGACTTCTGAAGTAGTTCTCCACTTGCATTGTTTCTTGCAAGGGTCTGAACCCCATCTATGATGCAGTTGTTATTTCTGGTGGTGGGCTCACTTTCCTTTTTAAAGAAATGCTATGGCATTTAGTATTTAGGAATGCTCAGCTTGAGAGTAAGTAAATGACGTCCATATGGATGGGAAAATGCTAAAACACATGAATTCCTTCTGGTGCTTGAAGAACAAGCTTCAGGACCTGCACCACACATAATGAAGACAGCAGGAGTTCCTCTCTTCCATGCCTACCTCTAAATTTTTTGGATCAAGCAAGGAGGTGAGGTGAAGAGTGGCCAGGGCAGTTGGTAACAGCATGAGACATTGTGTGTAGGTGAAGACATCAATCAGCAAGGGTTCATATGCAAAGATAACAAAAAGATAAATGTTGGCAAGAAGGCATAAAAAATCACATTTCATTGGGAAAGAAAACTTGATTTGCAGAACACTGCAGTGCATTGTCTGATAAAATGGGTATCAGAACAATGCAGATCTGAGCTGGACAATCAGATTCTGAGCCTCCAAAGCTGTAACTTTAACAAGAAATCTTTAATGAAGTGATGGGGAAGCTAAACAAGCCAAGTGCTCACCAACATAAATTGCATAGGGAAGCTAAAGAAGCCAAGATTCCACCTCCATAAATTGCAGGTGCCTTTCATTCCTGTACGAGACAGCTCTGCAATTCTTTATTCTGGCTGGACCTTGATACTCAATTTTGTCTTTGTCTGAGAGTTTTTCACTTTGCTCTCTGTGACACTGAAAGTCATCTTGAGTTCAAATCCTTCACTGACTCATTAATACTCAGAAAAGCACCACTTATTAATTAGTAGGCTGTGATGTTTTCTGTCATGACCTTCCTATATGCAGTAACTTCTTTCACAGAAACAAAGGCTCCATAGTTTCTTCTTTTAATTTTAAAAAGAACCCTGCAGTCCTGTACAAATACTAAACCCCATGGCAGCAGTAAGATTTTTTTAAACTCCACTGAGTTTATAACTTGGTTTTTTGCTATACAATTTAATGCATTTAATGCATATTTAAATAAATGCTACTTCATTATCTATTTAACACATAGCAGTTCAAGTGGCACCCCTTATAATGATTCATCTCAGGCTGCTGCAGTGAAAGACCACAGCAGTAATTTCCTTCAGTGTAATTCCTACAAAAGTTCCTTTTTTAGGAAGAAAATTTACCAATAAACACACTACAGTTACGGCCTCACTTTAAAAATTGCTGAACTCAATGGAAAATATCGTTAAAAGCAGGAGTATTTGAATCATGCCTTTAATGATGAAAAAGGCCTATAGAGTGTCTTGATCTTTCTCTTTCTGTGATTTGGTGTTGTTAAAGCTCATCTGCAGTTACATGCCAGTTGTATTTCTGGACAGTTTTAATACAAATGAGACAAAGTATTCAACTGCTATAATAAGGGCCATAAGGCCTTTAAATTACCTGAGATGCTCATAAATCAGAAATGAGAGCTTGCACCTTCACGTTTTATATGCCTAGATACAAGTATCCTGCGTGGTTGTACATACTGAATTCCTCAGTGACAAAACCTCACAAATACCTTGCCTGGATCACTCAAAGTGCTCAGCTTTGTAATAAAAAGGTGGGCAGCTCAGAAGAGCAAGACTTCAGACACTGAAATAGGAGAAGATCAGAGATTTCTGAGGACTAATCCCATTGCACACCAAGGCTGTTGGAAGGACTTGCTGGGTGGAACTTGCCAGAGTAGATGTCTGCAGTGAATTCCTTGGGGCACATTTTTTTTTGTGTGTGTTTTGAAAAAAAAAATCATTCACACTAGAGAGAAGGAGACACTTCAAGGAAATGGTTTAGGTGATCTTGTCCTGAAGCCAGTGCCTCAACAGCAGCCTATCTGTACAAACTGTAACTGTAAAAGTATAGTAGACTGAGTAAATATTATCTTATACCTTCACTGCAGGCATGTAAAGTTAGGAGAGACAATGCAGTGAAATTGCTGGTGAAGGGATCCACAGGAGCAGCTCTTTTTTTTTGTTAAATGAAGATCAATAGGTTCAATATTTTATGTCAAAATATAACACGGAAAGGAACTTTATCACTGTCAAGGGGTGTTTTTGAAGGTAAAGTGATGCAGAGAGGTAAAAACATAACCAGATAAATGAGCAGGCATGGCTACTCAAGTGTGTGCTAAGGATGGGAAAGAAAAGCTGACAGCTGTCGCAAAAGTCACACCAGCCAGAGAGCACCCAAAAGGCTCAATAAATTGCTGAAAGAACAACACTTTTTGCGGAAAGAAAGGCCAGGCACTGGACTACCTTGTGGAAAATCCATCTAGCTCCTCTCCTGCTACTGCTGTCTGCTTCCATCTTGGCAGGTTTGAAATATTTCTTCTGCACTATGGGCTTCCAGAATTCTTTTGCCTCAAATAACCTGAACTACCCAACACACTTAGGACTTCATGGTGCATCTCCAATATGTGTTCTTGCATGAAAAACCTGAAAGCCAAATCTCTGTTTCACGTCCCCTTTGCCACCAAAAAACCCCCGCTCTCTGGGGAGGTCCTGCAGAACCACTTGCCATTTTGAGTTGTCTTGAGAGTAAAAAGTTTTCTTTCTAGCACTTATGAGTGGCTGTACCAAAGGGTAAATGATAAATAACTGAGTAACCTGGTGGAGAGTGTCTCTGCCCAGGGCAGGGGAGTGGAATAAGGTGATTTTTAATGTCTCTTCCAACCCAAACCATTCTGTGATTCTGTGATTCTGTGATTCTGTGATTCTGTGATTCTGTGGTCAGACCAGCTCCAAGGCAGGCTGCTGGTCTGCATGCCTCGGAAAGAACTCAGCTCTGGTTGAGCACCTGGTCTGCCAGGCACTCGGACGAAGAATAATATTATAACAGTTTTGTGCATCCTAAAAGGTGACATTAGAAGAAAAACTTAAATCGGCCGCTGTGATTCAGACGAGAGAAGAGATAAAAGTAGATGAAATTACGGAAATAAAATGTTTTGCCTCTATCTCCTCCATCTGCAGAAACACTTTTAAACTTCTTTGACGTATACTGTAGAGAGCTTCTTAAGAGGGATTCAGGACACGGATGAATGTTCCATCTGGGCAGCCAGAACATTCCTGCTGTAGCTATCCCCGTTGTTCTCAAACAGGAGGCTGACCACGTTCCAGTGGACACAAAAGCTCTATCTGCCAGTTTCCACTGCCAAGAGAGGATGACCAAAACCCCTACAGTTAGAAAATGAGGGGGGAAGGCGCAGCTGTGGCCCAAAATTGCCCATTTTCTTAGAAGAATTAGATTTTAAGATGGCAGGATATTGCCTCAATATCTCTACAACCTACTGGCTCCTGTTGTACCACCTGTTGTAAAATGTCACCTGAAATGGGACCTAGGAGAGGGGGCAGCCACCTTTGATGGACACTGAAGGAGTGTGGCTTCAGTGACCTACCCTGGTTAAGATTCTTACACAGAAGATACATAGCAAGTTCCCCAAATTCAAGACATATTCCAGTAAATTAATTCTCCTTCCTCTCACTGCTTGCCTTCTGTTCTGGTTCCTGTCTCACGGGCTGCTCCTCCTTCCAGCAGCTTGATGATATTTCTATATTCTATATCATTAGTGCATTTAAAGGTCCAACTGAGATAGGTCTAATTCTGTCCTTCCTGACTGCTCACAACCTCAGATGGGATTTGCCATTTATGGCTGACAGCCTGAAGAAATTACATGTCTTACATCACCTCAAGAAGTCTGCTCCTTTATTTTGGGCTTTGTTTTTTAAATAAATTTCAAAAGCACAGTACAAAGGGCACATGCATACTGAGAGCAGCAGAAAAATGTTCTGAAGTATATTTAAATTAAAAAGGTTATTTCTCCCTCCTGTTGCCTTCTTTTTGAAACGAGTCTCCACCACTGAAAAG
Source organism: Vireo altiloquus (assembly GCA_013396875.1). Lineage (NCBI taxonomy): Eukaryota > Metazoa > Chordata > Aves > Passeriformes > Vireonidae > Vireo > Vireo altiloquus. The sequence continues at coordinate 34,959 of VZRF01011075.1, forward strand.
AAAGACGTAAACATATCTGAGAAGAAAAACCCAAGCATAAAATCTTTTAGTCACATAAAAAATGCTTTAAGTAATTTAACTAAAACATCTTGTCTGTAATTCTGTGACGGTTGTGCCCCAAACATTTCCTAAACCTAAGCTTTAACTCTTAGAGAGAACTTTGAATAGACACAGCTCAGGCCTTGTGTGAAAAAAAAGGTTAAACCAGTACATCTTCTATTACAACTACTCTTTCAGACTAAGACTTTGGAGGCAAATGCATGAATGAAATACACAAAACTACTCTGTAGCTCATGTAATGGCAGGCAATCTTCTTCCCTAAAATCTATATTGTCTTATTCCCACTGGGAACACCAGTGGGAACTGGTAACTACTGAGAAACTCAGATTTATTCCATGAAGCAGGGAAGTGCTTTTCTAGGAAAGATGATTTAAAGGAATCACTGAGGTTACTAACCAGGAGTCATTGGTGTTTCTGTTCTGGACCCAGACCTGTGTCTGCAGCACCTGACATGCTTCAATGTTCTGCACAAACCTTCAACAGCACAGCTTTAGAATAATTTAATTTCCTTGGAGCTGCAGGAATTTCCCAATACGTTAAAAACTCCGTATGTGGTCACAACAATAATGTTGAAAAATAGGATGTAATCTGATGCAATTTGATTTGATGGATAAGGAGATACCTGTGCAAAGAGTAGAGGACTAACCTAATTTTCAAACCAACATTGTGGCTTCATACACCAGTGTAACAGAGACATCTCTGGAGCTGGGGAAATTCAGCTGAAAGTGCTCACCTGCTTTTTAGAATGCTTTGAAGAAAACATTTATACTGATTCCTGGAGTTTTCTGCGTTATATTGATGAAGATATTAATGTAATATTTATGGTATTTTTTGCCAAGAGGAGACTGGCAGATTATTCGAAGCAATTTGCTTTAAGCCATAAATCAATTTTAGAGTGCCTCGGGTCAGCCACAGAAACTGTTGTTCTTTGTTTAAAACATTTTTGGTAGAAGCCATCTAGTTAACCTTGCAGGGAGCGAGTCAGGCGCTGCACTCACAAAGTCAAAACTGCATGGTCTTTAGCCTGACTGCAAGGTTTCAGTAATGTAACAGATGGAGCTTGGCCTTTGCTGTCTGGAGGGACATATGTACCATTTATTCACACAGTTTACAAAAAAGCAAGACGTATGCCCCGTCCCTGCGTTATTAGAATTACTTTTTTTACAGCGGCACAATAATCCATCAGTTCAGCCCCTCGAGACAAACACATGGAGGATGGTTTCTGTACCAGCAGTTAGGTCACAAGTACAAAACTGTGGGTAACACAATCACACCTTCACTGCAGGAAAGTGCCACATGAGCAAGGGAAACCTGCTCTTGCCACTGTGTCCTCTGGAGTGACTGTCAGGCACAGAGGATGCTCTGGTGTCACCTCCAGCCATCCCTTCTCTCTATAAGCCATTCTGCCCCTCGCTGTCCTGATCACCACTTAGTGCAAAATAAGAATAGTCTCATAAAAGGACTCAAATTCCAACTGAAGACCCCTTGGGAGAGGGCAGGTGGAGGAAGTTCTGGGAAGTCCGAGCTCTTTGCAGATGGGTTGCCCACAACACTGCTCAACTCCTCCCGTGACAGCTCCCCAGCAGAAACAACACTGCAAATCGAATGCCTGACTACTTGTAAAGTGAATTCCACTGTTTTGAAGCATAAGGCAAGATTTTTCAAAATATTTCAGTTCTGCTACGTTTCACTTAGCATTCATGGGGAATTTTGCCAGCAACGCTTTTGCCAGCAGCATTATGACCAGTGAAATGCTTGAAAAATCCTACCTAGAGAGGATCAATGGTTTTCTCTCGGTCTGTGAAGTTGTTTTGTTTGAGTAGATCTCAGGATGACCTGAATCATCCAACTGATTTAAACAACTCCTGCCAAAGGGAACTCGGAACTGAACTCAAACCCTTAATCTGCACTTAGAAGCCACTTTTCTTCTCTGCAGTGGGCAACACTGGAATACTTCCCCTTTTTCCTCATCTTCAATCTTTGAAATCCTTCCCCCTACACTCCTTTGGCTGTTTAAAGGTCCTCTCTCACTGAACTTCCTTCTTGAAATGCCATCAGGTGGTAACTAACTGTAGTCCAACAACTTTTTTCCCACAAAGATTGCTTTCTGATTTGCTTAGAAACTGTAAATTATGCAGCAATGAATTTTGAGTGGAAAGAAGAAAAGGCTGAGTAAATAAAAAAAGACACATTTTACCTTTGGGTCATGTATTCCAGAAAGTTCTTCATAGATCTTCTCTCCCACCATGACAGCAGCTAGGTTGGCTGTGTAGGTTGACAGACAAAACAAGCAGAAAATAGCCCAGAGATTCATTAAAAACCTTCCAGTCCAGCACTTTGGGGGTTTGATGGCAGCTGTTCTTCCAAACAGGATCGCGTAGCAGACATTGAGGGCAGAGGAGAAAGAGAAGACTTTGTTCCTGTTCCTTCCCTTAGGGGTCATTCCAAAAGGACTTTTCCACTCATACAAGGTGAGGAATATAGCTGTGATGTGAAGAGCGACAAATATCCCCAGCCACATAGTCCAGTGAAGTGGCCACATAAAGGCTCCAATAGGAGCTGCAGTGTCTTTGGTCCTCACCAGGATCCCCAAGCTGGTGGAAAAGAAAGGGCTGGTGAAATCAATCACTTGGCTTCGGGCAGTGTTGATGCTGAACGATGTCACTGCCATGTGAGCTGTACCGGCAAGAAGGTCTCCCACCAGCCCTGTCCAGTGGCCGTTCTTCCAGGCACCATATTTTCCATCCCCAACAATGTACAAGTCAAAATCAAAATTCATATCCTCAGCCAGCTTCTCCAGCAGGTCAATGCAGTAGCCGTAGCAGCACTTCTTCAGCTCAATGGGAACGGTGTCATTGCCCCCTTGGAGGGTTTCAAACAGGTTGTCCAGCACACCTGAATCATTGGTCAGCGGGTCCAGGCACAGCTGCCCTGCTGGGCAAAGACCTTCATCATCCACATCCCTTGTGAAGACAAAGGGATGCTCAATCAGAGTCACCACCCTCAGGTGCAGCCGGGTGGGGTGTTGCATGTGACTTTTGTGTCTCTGTGCCTGTTCCGGCCATATCCCATAGTCCATGATGATCTTCCCTTCTTGCCAGCTCCCCAGGCGCGTCCACATTGGGTTCCCAACAGGGTCGTGCTGCAGATTCCAGATGAAGAAGTTATTTTCTGAGCTGACAATGGAGGAGCCCTTCACCTTAATGTGGCCACTGAGACCATCAAAAGTTGTGTTGGCTAAAAACCTGTTGGAGTGAGAAAGCAGGGTAATCAGAAGCAGACAGCTGAACCATGAATTTATGTCGAAGAGAGTAGATGGGGAAGTTGTTGAACACCTGGACCATTAATGGTGCATAGATCCTATGGCACAATGAACCAGCCACATAATTTACAACTAAACTACGTGGGAATGCTCCCCCACATATCTAATGCAAATGAAAACTCCTCAGGAAAGATATATTTTTTACTTACTAGAAAAAATGAGTACGAGAACAGTAATTTTTTTCAGTTACCTTTGCCTCACAAACTGATGAAGCGCAGGTTAGTTTAAGCTGAACTCACCAGATCTGCTGTCACTTTCCTAGATAAAAATATATATGAAAATGGAAGAGTAGAAATTTTGTCTGAAATGTCCTTCCAAGAAAAATGCTATAATCTCAGTGAGATCTAGCTTACATAAGAGGGGCTACTGAAGTGCTGTCAACAGCTTTCAAGCACTCTGAAGTGAACCAATCTGGATTCAAAAATGCAAATTTGGCATTGGTAAATCAGTGTTAGACACTTCAGAATAAAGTAAAGGAAGAAAGTGAGAGATGGTTGCTCTAGGACAGTCAATTTTAATTCCTGTAAAATAAACACCTGAAAAAGCAGTTTTTTAAAAAGAGTGCCGAAGTGATGTTCTTAAAAGTGCAATGCTGCCATTGAAGCAGATCTCTTGAAGTGTGCCGGTTTTGCACTGCACATTTTGCATTGAGAATTCTGGGCTTTTACTACTCCAGATATTGACAATAAAGTTGCATATCTCCTTTGTATTGGAAGGCAGTGTTTGCTAGCAGTTGTCCTCTCTACACACTGAATTCAGTATCTGGCAAGCCATCATCAAAGAGGCTAAAAACAACATGGATAAAGGAGATGGGAACTCAGCAGGAATTAGGCGTTTGAAGCAGAAAATCCTTTTTAGTGTGAGTACCATGACCAGTTGAACTACATGCTGCTAACAGCAAAGCTGCTCTGCATTTGGCAGAGGCTGCAGAAGCCTTACCACAGTGGTTCCATTAAAAACAACTGAGTTAAATTGCTGCTAACACGGTGCAAGGCAAGTCATGTGCATTTTTTTCTCACTAAGAGGCATTCAGAAGACAGACTATTCAACTGTCGTAGCAGAATATAGTACTTCACATTAGTCCTGAGAATTGGACGAAAGTAAGTGTTGGAAGAAGTATAAAGGCTGAAATTCCAGCCTCAATAAGGAAGGCATAAACTTTTAAGTAGAGTTAACTGTTTATCAATAGTTACAGAGGACAAAAAGTAACCTTAAATTGATTTGACAAGGATAAATCAATTGCAAGAGTGTGCACATGCATACTTCTGTCTGGTCTCTACCCTTTGTTTTGATGATTTTTGATGATTTTGGATGGGGTTTTAGCAGGTAAAACCCTAGACTATTTAAGTCTCAAGGTCATATCATCAATTTTTGCCCTTTGCAAAGGTAAATTTATGAAAGTACTTGCTTTAGTTTTGTGTGTGGTTGTGTGTGTGAGCCTTCTCTGAGGCAGCTTCACAGTTCTTTTCAGCCTCTTTTGTGTAGGTTGATTTTGGAGAGAGATGATACAGACAATACTCTCAAAAGCAGATGATCTGTACATGTGTTAGCCTGGGCCTGGAAATCACACCTAAAAAGGCAGATAGGTGTTTATAAATGTATCTAAACTACAAATGCAGTTTTCATTTTGTAAATCCTTCACCAGTTAGTCCAGTGTTAGCTGGACACAGCTCCACTAACCAGTGCTATCTGCTACTGTTTGCTCACTCCTTCCCTCCTAACCCGTGCTTCCTATCTGACAGTGTAACTTCCCTCTTTGTGCATGTAAATGCTATCAAGACAAAGTTTATGGCAGCAGGCAATCTTTAGCACTAAAGGAAGGTTTATGTGCCCGTAAACTTGTTTGTGTTTTATCTCTCTCTTACTTTTATCTCCCTCAGTCTCTGTAAAAAATTGTGCAACTTCTTTACAAGCCTTGCTGGGCGTTGGGGCTGAAGCCGTCACTGTCACAGCAACAGTAAAACCATTACACGTGTTTAGATGGGACTGCACAAAAATTTTTTTAGGAGTAGAGCACAAAGGACTGTTAACAGTTCACAAAAATGCCAAAACCAAGGGAGACAAGTCCTCAGGTGGAATAAGCTTGCAAAGTTCTCATGAATTTGGCCCCATGTTGCTAATACAGCACAACCCAGGCATGAGAATGCTGCAAAGCAGGTGCTTTGGGAGCAACTGAATCTAAGGAATAATGCATCAGATTCATTTTCTGAGACCGGTGGAATTAATGCACAGTGTTGCCTGACTCGCACAGTAGCAATAAGAATGCCCAGGAGGGCAGAACGAGCCCTCTGTACCTGTCCTGTGGTTGCGTTAGGAGCGGGTACCTGAGAGACATTTAACAGCATTTAAATGTACAACTTCACCACCTCATCTAGTGGCTTACCTTTGCAGCTGATTTGCATGTTCTGTATTTTTTGTAGTGACAGAACATGAATCAAAATAAATTATGGGAACCATGCTGGAGAAGCATTTTAACAACAATTTGTTTCATACGCAGGCAGCTGCGGCTGCTGAGCATTTCCATGCGCTGTGAGCAGCACCAGTGAAACTCATGCCAGGGACTCCAAGTGAAAACTCCTTTACTAGATAACTTTAGGAAACAGATAAGAGGCTGTGACTACACTTCTTAAGCTAGAAATCTCCTGTGTGAATCTTTGGGAATTACAAGTGCTGGGTATTGCACAGACACGCTGGCAGTATCTGAGCAGCGCTGCTTCAGAAGGGCTACTGACAGATCTGTATGGAAAGACAGCCTGCACAAATTTCAGAAGGTGAAGGGCCAAATCCTCAAGTCTGACAGCTGAATGAATTTTCTTGATGCTGTGTCAATATATGGGAGCTGACACTCACGCTGACAGTCTGTGATAACTGCATCAAAGCTTTATCAGAGTCACTTCAGTTTGAACAATGAGTCCAAAGTGTGTCATTTGCTCATTTTTGCTTTATTAGTTTCTCATGCGCTTTGTTGCAAGAACTGCTCCTTAGATCTTTAGCAGTACTATCACTCTCCAGTAGTGGTAACCTTGTAGAATATTTAAGAATGATTTAATGAAATTATTTTCTCTCAAGCTTGATGGTTAGGTCATTCCACCTTTCTTTTTGGGAAGCTTACTGAAGGCAAGAATTGGAATTAGCAAGGAAAAAGAGAAGGTTCTGGGGAGACCTTGTAGTTTGCAGTACCTAAAGGGACTCCAACAGAGCAGGAGAGGGACTTCTTACTGACAGTACAAGAGGGAATGGCTTCAAACTGCCAGAGGGCAGGGTTAGATGGGATACTGGGAATGAATTACTCCCTGTGAGGGTGGGTGAGGACCTAGCACAGGTTGCCCAGAGAAGCTGTGGCTGCCCAATCCCTGGAAGTGTTCAAGGCCAGGCTGAACAGGGCTGGGAGCAACCTGGGATAGTGGGAGTGGAATGAGATGATGTTTAAGGTCCCTTCCAGCCCAAAATTTTGTGATTTCATGGATCTATGAAATAGCAGGCTGATGAAATTACCCAAGAAGCTGAGTTAAAGCTGTAAGACTAATTAAAGCCATAAGACAAGATGAGGCTTTGAAATTTTAATGCCTTGTTCCATCAACAAAGATGCTTCTGTGAGCAGGCAAGAATAGATGAGGGAATCAATCTCATTGTAAGAGGAATGACGGACAGTGACTAACAACAGTAAAATCCTCAGGGATTGTACATCCATAGCCACATCCACACAGATACAGGTATGCTTTGCCATGCACTAGCTCATTACTCTGCTCCTGGGTGCACTTAAATGTCTGCACAGCCAAGGTATGAGATCAGTGCTGGCAGCAGAAGCTCCAGCCAGCAGAGTGGGGCTGCTGTTCATCCATCAGAGAGGGGAGGTGCACTGCTCCTTCTCCACCATCCCCTTCTCCATCCCCTTCTCCATCCCCACCCGTGGCAGCTCCGAGGGATGGGTGCAGCTCAGACAGATGGGCTCATTCAGACACACAAGCGAACTCATTAGCAAACGCGCAGTTAAGCACCAGACAAAAGTTTCATCTTCAGAGGCCAAAAAAGCCTAAAAGCCCTGGTGAGATTGGCCAGGTTGGTCACAGTGAAGCCACTCATCAGTGTGTCACACCTGAGAAATTAATGGTACCACTCAGAGTTAATAGTTATGCTGCTGACGCAAATACATCAGTTCTGGCCGTCAGGTACCTGTCTCGCTCACACACTGCAAAAACAGCTGCACTGATTCAGGATAAGCATTTCTCTAACCTGTTATTTTCTCTTTAATAGCATTCACAAGCAAATGTCTAGAGGAAAAAACAAGGCTAAGAACACCATCCTTTCTTTCATTTCCACAATAGCTTTACCAATATGAAGGGAAAAGAAATTTCACACATGTGAAATTGCATATTGTCCCCAAAAATATAACAAAAGCTAATGGTTCTCTGTAGACAGCAATGGTGATGAATTATTTTTCATGAATACATTTAAGTCTTTTTGTTTTCCTATTTCTTTATCCCTTCTTTGAACCTCAAAAAGCCTGTTCATAAAACTGCTGTCCTTTTGTTGCTTTAAGAAGCCTTCCACAGAGTTTTACTTTTCAGATATGATCTAGTTAAAATATCCAGAATAATGAGGCAAAATAAACATCACAAGTCACTGGGGTACTGCAAGTCAGTCCAGCGCTTATTTACCAAGCCTTGTTTCACTCCTTGGATACAGGGAATTTTTGATTCTGAATTGATGAGTGGCCTAAGGAAATGTTGGGGTCTCAAATGTTTGTGTTTTGAGTAGTGCCATTAATATATTACTGCGCAGACATATGAGAGAAAAACTATGTTTTTCCAAAAAAAGCCAAATACAAAAAGCATCAAGAATTTTCATCCGAACTTCAACATAATCTTTAAGTTAAAAAACAGACGTAATGGGGGGAAAACATGCAACAGTTGCTGGATGCAAATTAAGTGATGAATTAATGTAGTTAGCCAAGACATTTTTGCCGGTTTTCCAAAAGAACCATGCAACTTTTGCACTCATATGTTAAAAACTACAATATTTCTAGACATGAACACACAAGCAGTTTTGGGCATAACTTCTATATAGTGGCATGCAGCAGAGACAGCACTTTGTACTTTTCAGAGCTCTCACCAGAAGAAGCCCTCTGAGGAGATGAAGGTGTATCTTTTTCCTTTTGTTTCCATGGAAGCATACTAGCAAGGGATACTACACATCTTTATATAGTCTGAGAACTTTGACAGTGCAAATATTCTGTGTTTTGTACACTCTCAGGTACCTCAAAATCTCAAGAGAATTTGACAGTAGCCCATCTTATGTGAATAAATACAAATACAAGTTTCAGAGCACAGTCTGTAACCCAGCCTGTGTTTACTATGTGATCTCTGCCTCTGTGGAACAGTGTCCTCTACTACCAGCATCTCTGAGTTCTGGCTTACTCTCCCACTGTGGCAAAGTTAAAATTTCATTGTCTTCCCAGAAGTAAAGAAGCAGGAAGAAATACTGAAACAAACATGTTTGTGAGGGAGGGTTAGCAGCACGATAGCTGTCCCAATGAGAATGGTTGGAAAGGAAGGAAAAGTATTTTGCTTGCAATACAGCAAGTATCACCTGAGGGGGAAAAAAAAAAGGTAAAACTTACTTTGACAAATATTGGCCTGAAGTGATATTCCTTTCGTCCGTGTCCATGCAGTTCATCGTACTTGGAATGAGAGCTAGCTCAGGCTGGATCATGGTGGCTGCTGCTACAGCCCTGGCCACCAGCTCCATGGCATCCTGCACATAATGCTCGAAGACCGACTGAGTTGTCTTGCCGTGGGCAATGAGACCGAGGGGCAAACCTTCTGTCCTCAGCTCTTCCACGTTCTGTGAATCCCCAATAATCCAGTGAAGCTCTGGAGGCATCACACCAAACTGTGTGGTTATCTCAAAAATCCTCCGCGTTTTCTCCATGTCGCACCCAAACATCACCATGGTCGACGTCGTGTCCTTGATGCTCTCCAGGTAAAACTGTAAGTAGTTCAGGAGGTCGCTGGTTGAAGTGAGGTTTGCAGTGATGTTTATAATGGACCCCAGGTGGAACTTGGAGCTCTGTTGCGTGAGGAAGAGAAAATCTGTGATGTTCCACTCCTCCTGGCAGAGCATCAGGCTGAAATTGTACCAGTTGTTCATCGCGAGGATCGAGAAAGTGACGTCGGCATCAGAACTCAGTGAGTTTTCTAAACTCATCTGCAGGTGAAGGGGGTTCTGTTGTTAAAAATATGAAGCACAATGGTCAGAAATATATTGGACAGAAGATAATGACTCTGATTAATTTTTTATACACTCCTTTAGTTCATAGTAACCACCTGCCAATCAATAGAACTGTGTGAGCAACAGGAAAATTTATACCCACCCAGCTTAAATGCACTGTGATTAATGGGCTTCCTCTGCTAGTTTGACTCAACTGCAGCAGTCATTAATGAGCCTGTTTCTGAGAACACGTTTTTCTTTCTACCCATTTGTCCTCTTGGATTTCTAAGCGTTCTCAAGTAAAGATTTCTCTGTACTCCTAACAGGGGTTTGAGAAGGTATTTCCTTACTGCTCGAGTTCATCCATTTACAAATGGATGTTGAAAAGTTCTTTGGTAAACAATAAGAAAAATAAACAATAAGAAAAAAAAAAAGAAAACCCCTCAGTCCTTTTTATTATAGCTCCCTTTTTTGTGTGTGTATTTGGGGAATTTTTCACAGACGTATGAGTAACCTTATAAAATGGATTGGAGTCTACAATCAAGGCACATTGTACTGCCAACAAAACAGGACAAGTTACTGAATGCACAGGAGGCTAAGATACACAGGCTGTGATTTTTGAGCTGGAAAATATTTGATAAATTAGCATTCCATACTCATTTTTTCCATGTCATTGATGTCATTACAGAATTTGACCCATAATGTTTCCCAGCATTATTGCCCTTGACTTTTTCAGAAAAGGAGGAAGGATTTGAGGCTAATTCCTTTGTTCTCTTAAGGTGAGTAATTCTATTATTTGAGCATTCTTCTCCCTTACTCTCATTCCTCTCCCTTCCCTAGTCCCAAAAATAAATTTTTATTTACAGTTTTAATAAGAAAGGCAAGAATTCAAAGAATCCAGGCAGTTTCTGGCATTTTGCTATGAAATAATTCTCTGCCCTACAAAAATGTTTCTACCAGGCTTTCAGCTAGGATATTATATGCTACTCCAATTTGTGATTTTAATTGAGAACTTGACAATCTTCATTGTAGCTTTCCTAAAGAAGTTATATCACTTTGCACCAGCATTTGATTCCAACCATGACACTGTCCAAAAAATGTCATGCCTGTTCCAATGCATCTTTTGGTCTGCGAGATCTTCATTTTAACTTTATGTCAGAAATTTTATCTCACCTTACACAGGTACCTGGATTTTATCTTTCTATCCATTTCATTACTAAGCACTTTAGGTCTGTTCATCCCTCTCTTGCATCCTCAGTAGTTAATGTGTATTATGTGAGGGACCAAACCTTTTCAAAATTGATATAAAATATCATTTTGGTTTAAAAAAGTACTTTACTGCTAATGACAGGCTCCAATTCGCATGGATATTAGAAATATCATTCTGAATTCAGAATAATACAATAATCAGTCAATGTACTTTAGTTTTACTAAGTAAAACCCTGGGTTCTCCAACAGATATGTGAGGGGTGAAATGACAAAAAATCCCCACAAACCCTGAAGAGGTATGCACTGTTAATAAGCAGCAAGCTGTCATTGTGTTAATTTGCAGTTACAGGAATTCATCATCTGTTTTCCAGTTAGTTTAAATTCAGAGCTTGATAAAAAGAATACTGTAATTAAAGATGTTCTCAGTTCTTTTTGTTATCTCTCGGGTTTGGTACCTGTGGCCCTTCTTTTTTTTTTACCCAGACACAAGAACAAGCTAATTAAATGGATCACTGTCCACAATCGATGCACATCATGTACTGCCAGCAAGACACAAGAGGGATGTCTCTTTGATAAAGGACAAGTTACTCAGTGCACAAGGAGCTAACCCCTGTGCAGAATCTCTGAGTTCTGTGCTGGAAAACATTGCCTACTAATTAAAACACATGATTAGTTCAGGAGGGGAATAAAGCACTGTGCATTGCGGGTTTGGGAAGCTGGTTTGCATAGTCCCTGCAAAGTGAATCACAACAAACTTTTTTTCTGAGTTATGAGATAATCAGGTAAATTAACTCCAGTTTGCCTCTCACTGCAAATAGATGGGTGTAGAAAGGATTTGCCTCATCCTCTTTGTCCAAGATTAAGAAGAAGTACAAATATTTCTTACACTATGATCCACCTCCCATCAGCAAAACTCTGCAAGCTTTAGTTAATTTGGGTGTTAATGTGAGAAGAAACAAGTTATTCAGTATACACAGAACATACTCTGTGCACATACAAAGGACAGCACACAACCTGACCATACCTGGGCAAGAAGCTGCAAACATCTTTAGTATTTCAGAAGGAAGACATCCCAACCACAGCACTATGGCTATTATGGGATAGGCTCAGGGACCAACAGAAGAAATCTGCTGGATGCAGAAAAACAACCAGAGAGTGACAGACATCTGCAGAAACAGCTATGTCCATACTGTTGAATAAAACTGCCCAGGAAACAAAAAAACAAACTGGAGCATTTGTACTGCTTAGTTTGTCTTGGGTCTGTTTTTGGCAGCTGACAGCAAGCTCTGTCTGCACTGGTTGTTAGGGTGCAGGCACATTGGGGAGTAGGAGTATCCAGGAGTATCCCAGTAGTTAGGATAAGACTGCCTGAGCACTTGCTCTCCATCTCACCCAGCAGGTTTAGATATTTTAAGACCTCTTTGCCCTCATGCCAAACCAGAGCACATGTGCAGTTTCACAAGTGCAAAACTGTTTCTGCTCCTCTACAGCACTGTTCTTCCTGTATTGAAACACTCTGAACTGATGAATTTCCACACCCAAGGATGACTGGGCATTACCCTGGGCCCAGAGCAAGCGTAGCACTAAGCACACATAGCCCAGAGAAGGTGAAACTCTGCCTCAGGGCCAGAAAAATGGACATAATTTTACTCAGCAATGCAGGTGAAGGCAGTTTCCATCTGACTGGGAGCTCTCAGGTGCAGGGCTGGACTCTCCTACAGAACCACTCCCACAGGATTAGTCCTCAGGAGCTCCAGCACTGATCCCTGTTTTATGTGCAGCACACCTGGATGTGTCAGTGTGGTCCAACAGCACTCCTCCCCGAACAGAAGTGTTATTTGGGATACCCTGGCTTGGACTGAGCCTGCGTGTTAAAGTGCTCCTCGGTGTGAGACCATCTGTGCTTCAGCCATCACCCTCAGGAGCCCACAGATGCACTGACACCAGCACTTATCATCACTGTGATTTATTAGCTGCTAAATGCCCTGCTACGGGGCTTGGAAGATAAGCATTCAGCCCTGAAAAAGCAGCAAAAAGAGTCTCTTTTCTCTGTCAGGAGTGCTGGGGCTGCAAACCTGTCTTCAGAATTTTTCTGATACAATAGCATCCATAAAATTTAGTCACCAGGAATTACTTCTGCTTCGGTTTCAGCTAATTCTCTGCACACCTTAAGAACACCCCTGTAGGTGTTGGGGAGGAAGAGTAATCCATGTTCCCTTTGTACTGGGACTGAGGGAGGGGAATGCTTGTTTGCAGATGTTTGGATTTAATGCCTTCCTAATTTTATTTTGAAAGGTATATTTGCCATTTCTATGTAGGCTGCAGCTGAAAAAAATACACAGAAGCCACTTTTCCGTAGACAGCCTTTGATATTACAGTGTTCTTTATGCTTTTACATATTTTTTTATTGATTTGTCTTTCTTTAAAGTCAACAATTACTGCTTTTTTAATGAGAAACTTCTACAAATTATTTATTAAATCATTCAGTAGTAATTGCTGAGACAGTGTCATTTCATAGCGAACATTTCTGACAACTGAAATGATAATTTAGATGTGCATAACTTTGTAATAATCATGGAACAGAGATTTATGAGATTTCATCTGTGTATTGAACTCTTGTTAAAAACGAGGT
>VZRF01011076.1:1772-34526 GCA_013396875.1 Vireo altiloquus
CATAGAACTTTCCTATTTGATGATAAGAACTATATAAACTCTCTGTAAGCAGCCTCTGCAGCCATTGTGCACCTGGAAGCAGCAGAGAGGCTGTTCCTGAACCTTTGATAAGATATAATAAACAAACCTGAAGCAGCAAAGAAGTTTCTTCGTTGTTTTTCCTGACATGAGAAATTGAGAAGAGAGAGCTTCCCAGACAAAGACCAGCTCCATGGGACCCCCACAGAGTCCCACACAATTAATCTAGGAGGGTTGGAAGCTTCTTCTAGGGGCACAGATCAAAGACTGTGTCCTCTTGGGGTGCCAAAGGGTATTTCAAACCCCTCAGGGCAACAGGAGAAGTGTTCTGACTTTCTTGGACTCCAACAGTCCAGGAGCCTGTAGATTCTATTCAGGGATGAGTAGGAGCTCCAGCCATGCCTAAATCCACATTTGGGAATCTCACAACCCACACAAGGCTTGGCAGGTTGGCCTCAAGGGCTCCTTGGGCTCACTCCACCGAGGGATGTCAGGTGTAAATAGGTGGCACAACCTCCCAGGGGGACTTCCAGGTGCTTTTAGAACCATAAAACTGCCTAGATTAGAGAAGACATCTAAATCATTGAGTCCAACCCAGGCAAGCAGCAAGGGGAAGGAAAAGATGTCATGTCCTGGCTGTGGGATGGATGGTGGGGTTCGTTGGTATGGAATGCTGAGAGTGTCACTGGAAAGGGAGTGGAATAATTCACCCACTGAAGGGAACACCTTACCTGGTGTGTGTCAGGGTGTGAGCTTCCTTTCCAGCCTCTTACCCTCACCTCCCATGAGCTGGGATGGAACACAGGAGATGTGGTTTGTTCTTGTTCAGACTCAGTTGTTTATTAGTTCTTATCTATGTTACAGTCTTAGGAACTGTGAGCTCTGGTAACAAGGTGGAACAAGGCTATATAATAATGGCATTTCTCTAGCTCTGCAAAGATTTTTCAAGGACAATTTGTCCAATAATGAGTTGACAACTAAATTATTTTTATTTTTAACCCAATACTCAAACCCCTAAGTTCAGCAGTGCAGATTTTCTTATTCAATTACAAGACACCATCTGAACACATGAAGAAGGAAGAAAAAGAAGTATTTAGCCAACACCCTAAAACCTCCATCTTGACACATGTCTAATTATATGTATTACTATATTCCAAAACATTAAATCTTAACTTTTTCATCCCATGACACCACACTTTCTATTCAAACTACACACATGTGTGATTTTAATGTTATCACTCAATTTTGGAAGCCTATCCCAAGGCCTCAGATCAAATGTGGTGTTTTCTTGTGGATCAGTGCCTTTCAGCACAGAGAATTTAAAACTCTCAGCTTCCAGGGTTCCAACAGGTGTGTGCTGAGGGAATCTGTCAAAAGGAGATTACTACTCCAGAGGGGTCTGAGAAGGTCCCGGCTGCCATCTAGTGGAGTAGGGATGTGTCTTTAGGCTAAAATAAATATATAAATAGCACACATCACAGAGAACCAACCTGTGATCTGTAGGATAGATCATGTCTTTACTCGAGAAAAGGCCATAAAAAATAAAATATCCAAGACGCCAGTGAAACTGGGGACAGAACCACGTGGTAACCACAGGAAACAGGGGGAAAAGGAGCAGGGGATAAGAGAATCTCTCGTGACTGCTCCTGGAACATTTTGTGTCCTCCCCCTCACCTCCGTGGAAAACCACACAAAGATTTTCATTGGAACTGAAGAAATTAGGGACATTTTCACAGCGACCTGGTGGAATTTCGATTTCCCAGCTTGTGGTCTATTCTGTGCTCTTTGCCACACAACTGCACTTTTTTTGCTAGGAAAGGTGGGGAGATGTTTCCACTGAAAGCTCACTTTGGAACTTTCTGATCAGCACTTTGTTCACGCTGCTCATCAGCGATGATGGCAAAACCTCACGCTCAGAGAAGAGGGGAAACTTAGGGCAGGCATTGTGATCTGCTTCCCAGCTTCCCACCTGTGACTCTGGGAAAATTCCCAAATTTTCCATTCATTTCTCCAGCCTTGTCTTGAACCCCTTTAGGCTTTGCCTGCCTGGCAATGCTTTCAGTGTTGGGCAGGCTGTGAGGGAGCTTTTCAAGGAAAAACCTCCTCACTTCACACTGACACCGTTCATTTTCCTTTTAAATACTTTCATTTTCCCTTATGGGATTTTACCTTTGCTCTGTAGATCCCACTGGCTCAGAAAGCACACAGAATAAACAGAATATCTTGTGATGTTTTCCCATCAAGCTGATTTGGACCCAGAGTTCTCTTTCACACGCTGTCATTACCTGTTCGGTCAGGAGATGGAGAAAATCCTTAATTTGTTAAAGCGCTCTGGATTAGGTGTGGTTACTTCTCTAGTTTCTAAAATCCCTTCAAATCATCAGAAACATACTGTATTAGCAAAACCAGGCGTTTCTACAATTTCCTGTACACCTAATCCACTGGAACATGAGGCTTTTTCAGGTTTGAGATAGGGAAATGAAGCCTTTGCTTAGGCAGGGGAGGAGAGGCACTGCCTCACCCTCCCATCTTTCCCTAAACTTGATTTAGCTACAACAGCTGGACATAAATCCCATTCCAATTTAAAGGTGTGGTTTTAGTTTGTCCTGAATTCCACAGAACCCTGGAATGATTTGGGTTGGAAGGGACCTTAAAGATCATCTAATTTCAACCTCTACCTTGGCCTTGCAGCTTCCTTAGACCAACTCTGCACACGCCCAGCTACAATACAGATAAAATGGTCTGAAAAGTTAACTCAGTGTAAAAGGGGAAATAAAGACACACAGATCCAGTGCAGACATTTGAGTTAAAAAAAAAAAAAATTAAAGATTTATTCTG
The DNA here is from genome assembly GCA_013396875.1 of Vireo altiloquus. NCBI lineage: Eukaryota > Metazoa > Chordata > Aves > Passeriformes > Vireonidae > Vireo > Vireo altiloquus. The sequence continues at coordinate 4,629 of VZRF01011076.1, forward strand.
TGTTTCAGTCCCTTTAAGGAAGGTATTTATTGTCCCCTTTGACACAGCAGTTTTGTTCAATCACATCCAAAGTGACAGGAAAATCCTACTGCTCCATAAAATTACAAATAATATTTTAACATTCTTTTCTCATGCTGTTAAATTTTAATATATATTAAAAATTGATGGCATTTAGAGCAAAACATAGTAGAAATAAACATTCCAGCCATTTAATTTATGTCACGAAATATGAACACGATGGATTTTTATTTGCAGCTAAACAGCATTACATTCTGCAAGCCCAAAAATCATGAAATATTCATAGAAAAGTGCAATTCTTTCTTATTTTATTTTATTTTATTTTATTTTATTTTATTTTATTTTATTTTATTTTATTTTATTTTATTTTATTTTTTTAAGTTCTTTGGATATAGGGTTTTCATAGTATGCCATAAAATCATTTCCACTTACCAAAACCTTCCCCATCACTCTGACGCACTTTGCAGTGGGCAGGATCTGATTAAAAGCTTTGTCCTTTAGGGATAATGGCATGACTTAAGAGTTCCATATTAATAACTTAATTTGATAATACCAGAGCACAATTCAAGCCAGGCAGCGATGGTGTAAATGTAATTGTGTCTCCTGCTCTCAGAGGTGATGTGGGTTGTGTCTGATCTCCGTTTCCAGAGCTCTCCCTGATCAGCAGGAGCAGCACTGTTATAATTAAAGGATGTTCCAGGCTTGTTCCCAACCCATTTCAGACACTGACATCTCCCTTTTCCTGCAGGTACCTACAGGCATCACAGATCTGGGATCTTACCTGGAAGCATTTCAGGCACAAACTGGTTCAGATAACAAATTTTGCCAGTAGAATTTTTATTGCAATAATCAATCTAGAACTCATTCTGGGCCACTTTTAATATTTTTATGTTTTCTCTACAGTGTTCTGCTCTGAGGTCAGTGTCATTATCACTGTGGGACATCTCTTGGAAGAGGTACCAAGTGTTTACTGTACTAGAGCTGGGATCATAATTCAAATAAAACAAAATATTAAACAGTTGTCCTCGCTTCACTGAAATCTGAAATTATTTCGTGATGTAAAAACAATAATAGTGACATCTCCTTGATGTCAGATAAAGAAAAACCAAGAGTGTTCTCTGATTGTCATTTTTGGATGCACTGTTTAATTTTGTTCATACAAAATAGTGTTGGTAGGAGAGACTTTGCCCTTGCAACTGGTTGCCATTGAATTAATTAATAGTTTAATTAATTAATAATCTGGGGAAGCATGTAAGGCATTAAGGTAGACAGAAAAAAATAAGTGTAAAACGGTGATTATCTGATTGAGGGAAGATAAAAATATTATGAAAAAGCAGACAAAAGGTTGACAGAAAATGCCATCTGAATTTCAATGTAGAAGAAACTAATCAAACACTCCCACAAATAAGTGGAATCTTTCCATTAAAAAGAAAAAAGTGGAAGGTACTGCTTATTTTTAGGCATCTGTCAGGTATCTGAGGATAGGAGCAGAAAAGTTAACTAACACCATAAAATTAGTTGTACTATGACACTGAAGTGACTTAACTTGTAGCTAAACTGGCAGAAACTTGAAAATTAACACCTAAAATTGATGGTTTTTTTCCCCTTCTGCAGCCTGCAGTGAGATCAGCTCAAGTTCCCCTGCCATGAATCTCCTTTTTTACTTCTGCCTTTATTCCCTGAATTGTAAACCCTGCATCAATTTGCACACCCTGGGAATGTTTCTCTACCTTCAACCCAGGTTTTCGTTGCTCTGGCACTACTTCAAGTGAAAGTAAATCACACTTAGCCAGATTTATTCTTCAGAGGTTAAGGAGTTTCTGCTGCCTGTGCTTTTCATACCTGTGTTATCAAACCTTGCATGTGACAGACAAGAACTTATAGAAAAATAATCTTGTGTGGTAAGTGTGCACATGCTCCTAAACTCGTGTTAAGACCAGCAAAAATAATCTAAATTCAATGCCATTCCCATCCTGAAAAGCTGAATTGCTTAAGCTTTCGAATTCTGCTTAACATTTTATATTCAATATAGAATTTGGTAAAAATGTAATGCAATCCCAATCTCCATGTCATGCTTTGCTATAACTGATATTAATACTCTAATTAAGTAGTTTTAGTCCTATCTTCTGATTTTAACCACTTCTGTTTCCAGTTGCAGCCATCCCCAAGGAAAATATTCCCTGTATAGTTGCTATTTATTTCAGGAAAGGATGAAATGATACCTGAAGTTTCCTGTCCTTTTTCATGCTAGAAAATCTGAGATGACTGGAAAAGGACAAAGACTCAGTGTGTAATAATCCCATTTAGGTGACAATGGATGCCACAGGTACTGGAATGCAGCCAAATAATTGTGCCTATTATAGATGGTACAGAGCCAAGGGAAGTTATTTGGGTAGAGCAACTGTTTTTGATGCAGAGGGATTTGGGGTCCTTCCCTTAACCCAGGGTTTTCTAAAAGCAGAGGAGAAGAGTGCTGAGAAGCCCCTGTGTTCATGTGCCTTCGTGTTTGTTACTAACCCATCCATTTAATGCCAGAGTCATCGTGGAAATGATATTTCAGAATTTCAGGACTTCTTACAATCCAGAAAATCCATTTGATACAGTCAAGACTTACAAGAGTCTTGATATAAGAGTTTAAAACAGTGCTTGAGACAGGGAGTTCAGAAAGTGCCATCACACATTCAGAAATCAGCTGAGGCACACAATGGTTGATCTGTTCAGCAAAAGAAATTATTTTATTTGGTTTTTATTGCTTTTTTCTCTTATGCTTTTGAGGAGTGATTGTGTTCACAGTAAATTTGCCAATTTTCACACGCGCAGAAAGGCAGCAGCTGCAAGAAATTTTCTATCTAAACCTCTTTGGGTAGGGATGGGTAAAATTTATCTGTTTTTCTTTAATTATTACCCCAGGCTCCATTTTGGCTGACAGAGACCATGATCTTTGGGAGGCTGAAAAACATTCATCTCCAGGAAAGAGCTCATGTTTACTGGTTATGCCACTTTTCCATCTGAGCTGGATGCTGTGGGACACCAAAAGCCATATGAAAGCTTCTCTCTGCTAGTCTCTTACTCTCCCCCCAGATCACCTTGAGTTCCTCTGGATAATGGAAGGAAACCATAAAAACAGTATCTTGGGCTCCACGTTGTAAAATGTGTTCCAAGAGTCACTGCAGAAATGGAAATAAACACCTTCTCCCACTCTCAGGTCTGAAGCCAGCAATTGCTGTAATTTTCACAGGTAGAAGAATTTAAAAAAACACTTTTTTTTATATAATTTGAAGAGGAAAATGCCTCCTGGGCAGTCAGCTTTTATGCAAAAACTGGGTGAAACAACATTCCACTTCTTCAAGTTAGCTGTAATTACCTGGACACAGCAAAGGGAAATTTCTGGTTTTTAATCAGCAGCTCACTGAAATGTACAGAAGAGCAGAAGATCATTACTTCAAGTGTATTGAAGTAACAACCCACACTAGTTGGTACAACTTAGCTTTCTCCACTCCTTTCCAAGCCCTGATGTTCCTATCAAAAATTTAATCAATCTTTTAATCTACAGGCTACAACCACCATTGTAGAAAAAAAACAACCCAAAAAACAAACAAAACAAAACCACTCAGGCACAAACACTGGGAATCCAAGTTTATTTTCAGGCTTCTGAATGTTTTACAACACTGGAGAGCAAAACCACTCACACATAAGAAAATGTTTAGCCGTATTCCCAGAAGCCTCCTGGTCCGTCTCCTGGGGGTCTCATTCTCTTTCTATGCAAAAGTTGTTTTTTCTTTTTTATTTCTTTGCAAAGAATTTCCTTAATGATTATCATATGGAACCTTGGCCTTCCCAATACCTCCCTTTTCTCCTACTTGGGCTGTCAGAAATTCTCTAACCTGCAGCTTCTGAAATAACATCAGAACCTGAGAGTGTTTTATCGTGAAATTCAATCTTTCTGCTGCTAAAGAGACAATGTAAAAAGGCAACATAAAAGGACTTTTTGTGTTGCAGTTCAGCCTTTTGGCTTCTTATTTGCATGTCTGTGTCATCAAAATGTGGAACAAAGACTGGACAAGCTGGATAGACTCAGCTATGAGGGTTGAATTCTGGTTTCCAGAGGTGCACTGCGGGGTGCTACTGGTGCCCATTCCTGGGCTCTTTGTGTTCTCTCAGTGAAAGTGCAGAGATGAACCAGAACAGGTGATTTTTGTGTTTGCTGTGATGCAGAGTTATCAGTGAGAGGGTTATTTTGTGTTTAGAAGGTCAGTCAGGGTTTGATCTGTCACTGCAATGCTTGTCCTGCCAAAACAGAAGTCTAGAAGTGGACCCTCAGGATAAACAACAATCGCTACCTTTGATAAAATGGTGTTGGTTTATTGTTTGGTTGGGTTTTCTTTTCCCCCCTTCCCCCCAGAGCCTGAGGGCATTTTCAGCACACAGATGTGGTCATTTTCACCCCAGAGCTGGATGGCACAGTCCACCTGGTCCTCCTCCACACTGGCACGAGTCCATATCGCTTCCCGTGCCACCTCCGGCCGATTTCCGTTTGCACCTCAGGAACAAAGGAAAAGGCTATTTTGTGGTTGAATACTGCTGGGGAACAGACCAGAGGGAAAGAAGAAGGACAGAAAGAGTGGCTAGAAAAAAGTTTTTAGACGTCTCTGTCTAAGTTGGTTTCCGTTTTAGCTGATAGGGAGAAGGAGAATCTTGTCTCAGCATGGCCATCTTTCTGCACTGATGAAAACTTCTAAAGGTCTGTCAGTACTAAGCTTGAGGTCTCTAGCACTATGTAACATTTCCTCCACTACTAAAATATCTTCTCAGTTTTTTAATTATATCTTCTCTTTTTTTCTTTATAATATCCCTTTGAATATTTATTCTACCATCGATCTCACCGACATAGCCTACACAATTAAACATATTTGCTGCACGTTGCCTGCTCTTCCTCAGTTGCTAAGGGAAGTTGTCTTGCTTCCATCTGCTTCTAGTAAAATATAATCTGCAGCAAGTTTCTTGATCAGCCTCACCAATTTGTGGCTGGGAAATAATGCTGCTTTGCCATTTGAGAGGATGAGGGGGAAGCCAGCAGCAGCCAGGAGATATTTGCTGTGTGCTGTTGACAGCTGTGTCATTGTATATCGAGTATTGGCATGTTCACAGGAGCACAAGAGTGGGTCCAGGCCACCCACTAAAGCCTCCTGTCACATCTGATTCTTGTTAGGAATGTGCCTCCCCAGATGTTTAATAGGAAGGGAATTTCTGTATTGAAGTGCTGTGTGACTGGGAAGTCGTGCTGGATGTAGAGCTGCGGTCTGTGGTTAGAAGGGATCAGGGTTATTAATAAACTAATTACAGGAGCCTTATCTAAACACAAGCATAATTAGAGCAGCCAATAATTCATGGCCGTAAATTCGACCAAAAGGAAAAGAACTGTTAATATATTTAAAAATATTTCCCTTAATATTTCAGAAATTTCTGATAGAATTCAGAAAGTTTGGCCCGTGGCACAGGTAGGTGATTAAATACTGTTTGAAAGCTTCATTGGCCCTAGACTTTAAACTTGGAAAATGAAGATTTAATCAATGCAGTCCAGGGGGTCTAGAGTGCTGAGACATAATCACCTCCTAAACCCATTTTAGGGGATGTCCTTTCTAGGGGGGTGGGGAAGGATGGGCGTGTATGAAACAGGATTCTCCTTTTCAGGAACTGCAGACAGAATCCAGCAGAGTTAGTCTGAAACTGAATCCCAGGCATATTCTAAAAGAGCAATTTCAGCTACTCTGGAGTCAGAAAAGAAGGGACAATTCCAGGGTTTCAACATATTCTAAAATATGCACAATAAACTTCCATGCTTTCTGTATACTTCATTTAAGATACATTCTTATCACGATATCTAGACTGTGTAAATGGACTTGGACACTAAACTAAAAGGAAAGAGTCCTCTCTCATCAACAGTAAAGTTCTGCCTTAAGTATTCTAAGCTGAGAAACAGATTTATCAACATGAAGAAATACTAGGGTACTTCATGAGACTGTTCCAAATACCAGAAAATAATATTTCACTGTTAGGCAAAGCCCATACAATTAAATTCTTTCCAATTTAAACATAGACCTTTGTCAAATGGAGCTGTCCCTGTATCACTGAAGAAAGTTGTATTTTTCTGGACTTTGTGTTTTCCAAGCCCTGCTATGGCACAAAAATGTGCAGAAAGGATAAAAAATACTTGATGGAATAGCAAAGCAGTAAAAGTTTATTTCTCCACTAGATGGCTTCATTCCCATGAAGATAATTGAAATGAAATTCATCAACATTGTTACCTGTGTTAACAGTTGTAAGAAAATGAAATATTTGATCATCTGTTTGTATGAAACTGATTGTGAACTGTATATTTGCCACTGAAAGCAATATTTTAGAAGCTGTATCTGAAATAGTTTCCTTACCTCTTGGTTCAGGAAACAGTAGAGAACTGCCACAATAAACCCCTGAAAAAGACCAGAAGAAAAAGTTTTGAGGGCTAACAGTTTGAAAAAGCCACTTGTATTATCTGACTTCATGGTGGTGCTGTGTGAAGTAGTAAATATCCCTGTAGGTGGGAGCATTGCTAGAAATTGAAAGATAAATTATAGACCTCCAATAAAGCTGAACAGCCAGATAATCACCTTGTTAGTGGCATTTCATATAAATCAGTAAGGCACTATGAATTCACAAATGTAATTGATGATTATGAAGGCGTGGTCCATTCTCCAGCCCAACACACTGAGAGTTGATCCTTTGCACATTATAAATCAGTAAAACAGAGACTTCAGAAGGAGATCCATGGATGGAACCCACACAGTTTTCCAGTCAGCTCCTGTGACTTTGGAGAGTATCAGATGAGACCAAATTCTGGCCTATTGAATATATTTGTTACGATTCTGAGCAGAGATAAACCCAGGCCAATCCTAGGAGGACCTACGTGACCAGATCCTGGCTCAACACCTCAACCTTTTATTCTATTAATTTATTCATTAAAACATTCCTTAACTCAGTGAAGGTCCCCTCCCTGTGCAGAGGGTCAGGATTAATGGTCAGGGTCTGGTGGGCAGCACTGGCACGATGGATTCAATCCTCAGGAGGAATAAACCCGCACAACTCCATCAGCATTACCTTGGAAATGGGACAGGGGCACAGGCAGACATTCCAGGAACTTTTTATTATTTCATTCAGGCATCAGCCTCATGTACACAAGAGATGGTACATGGCTCATGCCTGCACTGACGAAATTGAAATCTCTTTGTTACAGAACATTCTTAAAAGTTTTTCAGCCAATAGCATGCTTTTAAAGTTTACAGACACTTGTTCTAACCAGTCACTAAAAAGCACACATACACTTGTTACAGACAATACTCACTTGTATGTCTTTTAATAATGCACAATATTCCATTAGTAGGCTTAAAACTTCAGTGTCTTTGCTAAGCACATTTTCTGCAGCTTCAAGACTTCTCTGAGCCAAACCTAGACACACTAACCCTTGTTTTATTGTCCTTGCTGTCTAGATAATTGTATCTTCTTCTAACTTCAGGCTTTTGCTGTTGCAGCTGAACTTAAAATCTCTGCTTTATTTCTGCTTTTCTCACTCAGTCTGAAAGCCTTCTCACCTTTTGCATGGGACAGAGAGCTCATGGGTTGTTGATGGTGCTCCCTGACCAGCGATCCCTTGCGACCATCCAGGGAAAGATCTGTTGGCTGGGGAGCTTTGGTGGCATTCCCACAGCTGCTTCTTGTGGGCTCAGGTGCAGCACAGTGAAAGGGATGGGAGCAAAGGGAAATTGGGTCCTGCCCAGCTCATAATTCAGGGAGCAAAACCTCCTGGAGGGGATGGGACAGAGCAGGAGTTTTTCTTGTTGGCATCAAGCTCCTCAAGCTGTCCATGCCCTGTGTGCCAATCCAGAGCAGTGAGGGGTCTCAGCCCAATATTTGCAGGAGGGAAAGGGATTCCTTGGGACAGCAGCCTGCACCAGACATTGTTTATGCTTGATTATCAATTTATTCTTTGGCAAAGAATTAGCAAGGGGACAGGACCTACAACTTTGATTGCCTCTGGATGGTTTAAATCAGCCCAAATCAGCTGGAATTTGTTAGTGAAGTCAGGGAAGGCAGGTGGACAAGTACTAGTAGCAAAGAAGATTTTCCGCACTTGGCTTTCGCCCACCATCCAATTTACACACTTATCTGAAATCTTGGTCTCGTATTCACAAGATCTGCAAAAATCTTCAGTCCAGCCTGCATCCAGGTAGGATTTATCACCTCTTCAGATATTTTAAATCAGCAAAGAACCAGGAACTTTGTGAGCAGACACTGGTTTCAGGATCCAAGGATTATTTTTGTGCCATACTTGTTGTCATGAGGACACAAGGTTAAATTAGAAAAAATGCTAAGAAGGAACCGAAGGATCTGTGGCAATTTTACCTGAAAAGATCCAATGCAGAGCTCCAAGTAAAGACGAACCCCCAGGCTGGTGTATTCTGGGAGGAAGTTGAAGACAATGTAATGGGTTCCAAATAATGGAATTAGAAGCAGAGTTGACCTTGAGAGACGTCTGGCACAGGACATGAGAAGAAGAAAGTTAATATTATTTAAAGACTAATGCACTCAGTGTGCCCCAGTTGTGAACAGAAGTCAAAAAGAAGTTAATCTATATAAAAATATATATAAAATAGAAATAAATGTGCAGGCTTCCTTTACAGTTCTCAAACAGAGAAAGGCATCTATAGAGGGAAATTTTTCCTTTCCTAAGTAAGAGATCTAATTCAGATTCAATCAATGGTTTCGTTGTCCCCCCACTGATTTTAGTTGGAAAGCAGACAGCTGAGCTCATGTGAATACATCCCATTGGCCAATATTAGATGAATTGAGTCTCACCCTTTGACTAATTTTCTTTGGAATGGGATAAGGTTGGGAATCTCTAAAATTTAATACCAGTTCAACTGAGCCTGTCTGTGACACTGAGTGCTTCTCTCTTTAGCAAAGATTATATACATTTTTATTATTAAAATAATTGATTTTTAAAAATATATTCCATACACTACCTGTACTGAGAAGAATTATTGAAGTTGATTTGTCTAGGGTCCAGTTTTTTCAGCAAAATTCTGATGATGTTGACGAATAGGACAAAATTGACCTGCTCACAACATTTGAGAGGTGGGAGAGAGGAAAAAGAAAAGATTAATTTCTGATCTAAAATTTTGTAGTCAAAATCTGGTTGGGGTTTTTTTTTATTGCAGTTATAATCTAATTTGTGCAGTTTCAATGTAAGGTCATTAATGCTATTCCTGTTCGCACTGTTCAAGTATTTAAATAAGTTGCATCCCTGCTCGAAGAACTGGCTGAAGATGAAAACTTGAGAATTTCACTTTGTTCAGCAAAATATTTTCACCAATAGCTTGTGTGACTCTCTTTTACCTTTTCTAGCTCATATCAGTCGGATTCTCCTTAAAGATGAATATTGTATTAAAGTCTGGCTGATCTGCTGATCTCTCTAGACATTATTAGTAGAATTTATCTGCCTAAATACCTCTACAATGAGATATTTCCATCAGAGCTGATCACCCTTTTCTGCCTTTGCAGTCAGTGCAGAACCAGCCAGGACAGACAGTAGAGCCTCAGGTTGGGGTTGGGGATGGATCACCTCATCCCAAGGTAGACATTTACTTTAAATCAGGTGAATCACTTGCCAAAAGTGCCTATTTCCCTTTGTTGGCTCTGAAGGAGCCTCTGAGGAGCATTAGCTCAGCTCCAAAGTAGTTAAGGTCAATCATAACTTGGAAATCCAATCTTCTGCAGTTGCAATTTGGCACAGCTTCATCCAAAGTCTGTGTGGCTGCTCAGCTTTCCACAATCAGAGGGATTCTTCCTGTGAATTTCTGTGTGTCTGTACACACCAGCTCCTCCTCAGGTGAGCCTGAACATTTAATTTTGCCAGAGAATGTCCTCATTTTACCAGAAAGTCCAACCTCGTTCTCTCCATTAGTGATGCTCTGTGTACATTCCAGCAGAAGAAATAATGGAGGTAGAAGGAAATTAAATATTTAATTGAAACACGGTGAGCTCTGACCAGAATTCAACTTGAGATTCTTCACTCACATAGTTTGTGTGCATCTTTAAAACTCCTTCCAACCCACAGCATTTTGTGCTTCCATACCCCTCATTTGCATGCATCTGTCCTCCAACTAAATTAAGGTTTTAATAGCTGGCCTTAAGGTCATCCATTAACTTGCTTTCTCAAACACTGCTTGGGTTTAATGACTTGTGGGAGTAATCAACGATGATAATCATTTAAAGCCCATCAGTTTATTCAATAAATGCCAGGCTCAAGAGCTGTTATCTGTTATCAGCTCTGAAGAGAAATCTATTGCCCTTGGAAGATTTGTATAAAAATTTGTGGCTGATTCTGAGCTCTTATGCTAAAATTTTGTTTCCAAATATTTTAAGGAGGGTTTAGTCCACTCACTTGCTATTAATTTCAACTAAACTAACAGTTCTGTGGAAGTTTTAATTTGTTTGAAAGACAAACTTTTATTTTGCATTGAACACAGGCAGTTAACAGTAGAAATTTACCATTCCTCTTCCTACAACTCAGCAAACAGCAACCCAACTTTAATTCAAAAGTCTTTTTTTCTTCTAACTAGTGTCAGCAAATTCAGAAGTACCTACCCCCACAGAAATTATAATTGGTCCTTTGATTAGCCACCAGTAAGGAGAGTCTTGATTAATATCCCAGCATCTGTGAACATGACAGTAAGTTTAGAAAAACACATGCCTGTAATCACTGCAATCAATTAAAAATATAACCCAAGAATATAAAAACAATGTAGGAAACAGTGACTTACGCTGTGTCTTCAAAGTAGAATTTTGCCAATATCCATATAAGGGTGAAAAGGGTTGGAAAACCTGTCAGATATTTAAAAAAAAAAGGTATAACTAATCCAAGCCTTTTACCATCCAAAGCAACTTTGATGCAGTGATACAGATCACTCATTTTTGAGAGCTGGAATTACCCTTTGGGGTCAGTTCCTGTAACAGGAATTGTTTTACATTCAGTCTCTAAAACACCAAGAGTGATTCAGTTTGCTGAGGTGCCAGGTCTACCTTAACCCTCGGTGACAACAGGCGTGGATTTCCCTCCCTCAACCAACCAAAAAATTCCTCTGGCCAAGTGCATTCACCTGTCATAGAGCAGTTCTCTGCTTTTTCCTAAACTGTCTGTGGGCACCCATTTGGTTTCAGATTTCTAAATCTGAACAATTCCACTTATTGCAGACAACAGCAAAATCAGGGGGAAGATGTTGTTGTTTCACTGCCTGTCCTGTTACTCCGTGGACAAAGCTTCTTTATTCATACAGTCACCCAATAAAGAAGGCAGTCTGTAGAAAAATATCAGGACTACAAAAAATTCCTGCTTAAGAAAAAAAAAAATTCCTTTTCCCAGACCGTGTAGCTATTCTGCACAAACAGGAGCAAGGCATGTCTGTCTTTGGTGTTTGTGATAACTCCTTAGAGGTGGTCGTGTTTTCAGTGCTGTGAGGAAGGTTAACACTGGATCTCTCCCTGTGTCTTTTCAGAAGTGCTCCATTTCCTACCCTTTTCACCCTTTAGGGGCTTTATTGCCCTAAAAAACATGATTGCTTCTCATTAGTATGCACGTAAAAATAAAATAGAGGCAACGCCCAGGTTAGGTCCTTTAGTTAGATCAGCTGGGTTCCACATGTAGGGTTTTCAATGGGAATGGATCGTGGAATCGTAGGATCATGGAATCACAGAATCATGGAGTCATGGAATCATAGAATCATAGAATCATGGAATCATGGAGTCGTAGAATCATGGAGTCATGGAATCATAGAATCATAGAATCATGGAATCATGGAGTCGTAGAATCATGGAGTCATGGAATCATAGAATCATAGAATCATGGAATCATGGAGTCGTAGAATCATGGAGTCATGGAATCATAGAATCATAGAATCATGGAATCATGGAGTCGTAGAATCATGGAATCGTGGAGTCATGGAATCATGGAGTTGTAGAATCATGGAGCCATGGAATCATGGAATCATAGAATCGTGGAATCATGGAGTCGTAGAATCATGGAGTCATGGAATCATGGGATCATGGAGTCATGGAATCATGGAGTCATGGAATCATAGAATCATAGAGTCATGGAGTCATGGAATCATGGAATCATAGCATCATGGAATCATAGAGTCGTGGAATCATGGAATCATGGAATCATGGAGTCATGGTGTCAAAGAGTTATAGAATGGCCTGGGTCAGAAGGCACCTTAAAGATCATCTGGTTCCAACCCACAGGGACACTTTCCACTATCCCAAGTTGCTCAGATCCCCATCCAACCTGTCCTTGAACACTTCCAGGGATGGCAAGTCCACAGCCTCCCTGGGCACCTTCACCACCCCCACAGTAAAGAACTTCTTCCATGTCCCATCACTCCACGCCTTGGGAAAAGTCCCTCTCCAGCTTTCTTGTACCCCTGGAAGTTACTCTGTGGCCTCTGTGAAGGCTTATTTATGCAGGCTGAACAGCCTTGTTTAATATCTTGTCTTTTACTAGTTTCCTGTAAAATCCATACCTACCCCAGCCAAAGAGAACCAACCACCAAAAATATCTTCTTCCATGAGAGAGGGATGAGAGCAGCAGGCAGTTTAGGTAAAGAGCCTCCACCAGGAGCCACATGAAGTTGGTCATCATGAAATAGTGGCAGAAAACCACAGAGATCTTGCATTCAGTCTGGGGAACAGGAAAGTTGTACTTTAGGCACTGCTTGGGGATACATCTTTTTGATTTGACTGCAGAGTAGAATTACATCTGTAATTCTGAGTTCTACCAAGAACAAGATCTCACAATTAAATGATGTTTAAGTTGGGAGCTTCAAATGTAAAACGGATTTCTGAGCAGTAAAGCTTTAGACATCATAAGACTTCGGAATCCCCACTGCATTTTGTTTTATATCTCTGTAACAGAAATATAACTTAGGCTCCTAAGCATGATTTCTTTCACAAATGTGCTGCCTTGAGAGTACCTTCAGTGTCAAATGCTTCCTGGACAAAGGTCCAAGGACCCCTTTTTCTCCTTATGCTCAGCTCTAAAATTCTGTGTGGCTGTGAGCAATGCAGAAGAACCATCCCATAAACCTCTGTTTGAAAACCATTGCTGCGTTGCCAAGATTTGGGGCTGGATGAAAGCTGAGTGGATTGCCTGATACCTTGAGTGCTTTGTGGTTTACAGATCAGAGCTTCCAGCCAGAGCATGACATCCAACATTTCCAGAAGAATAAGCTTTAAATGTTGTTCTTTGGTGTACTCAGAGATCTTCAGTTTTAGGTTTCAGCTTATAGAAGCACAACAGTGTAATGATAGTACTTTGTTGTTATGTGAAAGTCTCAGTTTCATTTAGAGTACTGCAACATCACAGATTGATGCTTTAAGAACATAGGAGGCCATAATGTACACATTTATGGATGTAAAATATACTCAATAAAATAATTGTATAATTCTCATTGCCAGGTTAGAAGGAAAAAAATCAGTTAGTATGAAAAAAAGAGGCATGAAAAGTGAAACCATATATAAATGGTATATAAAAATATCAAGCACCACAATATTCTGCTTTTCATGTGCTTACTGTAGAGAAGCTGCAATGATCAATGCCTTCCTCCTGGAAAAGGACAGAATCCTTAATGAAAATGGCAATAGCCTTTAAGATAAATGTGAAAAACAGCTGTACATGGATATAATTCCTGGGACAGCGAAGCCTCCTGGAAGAAAAGAAGAGAGGTCCCTCTGAGATTGTTAACTGAACTGTGCTGGCAGTAATTTAAATAAGCAATAAGCCCTTGATTCATCTCAGGTACTTCCAGACACATTTAGGAAAAACACTTTGATCCCTTGAGGTCTTTCAGAGAGAGAGAGAAAACTTCCTCATGTGTAGCAATTCAGCCACAATCTACATCTTAATCTCTTTCCTTCTTATTCAGAATTTTAGGGTTTTTTTCCTTACTTTGCAAAAGTTACTTTGATGAATTAAATGAAAACACAGAAGAGCTTTAAAACAATTTGGCACATCTACTTTAAATTCAATTTACACATCTACCTTAAATTCCCAGTTAACTAAGATTAAATTTTAACTGTTAAAAAATACAGATTTTTGAGGGCATTACACAATTTCAACTTCATGTTTTCATTTCAGCTTCCACTAAAAGCTGAATTCCATCCAGACCCAGTAATCTGAGGGTCACCTAATCTGAAAGTTCACCTAGTGTGTGCAGAATTTTATTGCTGACCTCAGCTGTCAACCCCATTGTTAACTATGACTTTTTCCTCCCTATTACTACGTCTCCTTGTGTCCATTGTTTCTTTCTTTCCCCTCATTTGGGCTGGTTTGTTTTCCTGAGGTCAGAGTGGATGTCAATAAACATATCTGGTGGCTTCCAGACATGAACTAGGAACCACGGGAGGTCAAGAAACTTTCCCTAGAGAACCCTGATTTTCACAGCATAATAATAAATAAAACTCCTGCCTTTTTTTGTTTTCTTTTGTCTCACCGAAATACCAGAATTAAACAAAGATTAATAAAATAAATCCCATGTGGCAGCAAACATTATCTCTACATTATATGATAAAATACTTTAAATAGTCTAAATTAGACCTGAAAATACCTCATTGATGGATAACTCAGTGTGAGAGAACTCTTACCAAATGTGAACAAATTCTAACTTTAAAACATGCCTTTAGTGGTAAATTTTTCACTAGTAATCTATACAATGCCATAGGAACATTCATTCAGAATCAAGTCTTTTGTGTAAATTCTTAATAATGAATTCCCTGGAGCCATAACAGGCAGGCACACACAGTTTATGGAAAAAGATCTTCATTCCAGCCTAAAGCAAGTAAATTTTTCAGTTCGTTCTTCAGGATCAAAGTGAGTTGCTGAGTTTTGCCAAGTGACAGCCAGGGTTTATTTCCCAGCTCTGATTCTTCTTATTCCCAGCTCTCCCTGATCACTTTTAATTTCCAGCTTCAGTTCCATATTATTTAACCAACATGGCTGCAATTTTTAATTTTTATCCACCTGAATTTCTATTTATATTATTTTGTTATGTCTAATGTTGTCTTCTACGGTCTGAGAGGTTGGGAAGTGTTAAAAGGATCGAGGTTAGAGGAGACCTTTACCTGAACGCAATGAGAACTGTCACGGCAATGATGAGGGAGGTGACAGACACGCTGTACCCCACAGTGTAGATGATCTTTATGGTAGAAAAGTAGGATTGCTGTAAAAGAAAAGAATGATTTGTCACACAAGTTGCTGTTAAATGGCAGTTTTTTTACTGATTCTGTCAGTTTTGCTTTGTTTGGTGCTCCCATTCTGTTGACATCCCTCACTGCCTTTTTTTCCCCTCTTTGAATCCCAGAGCAAAATTCAACTTAAATCCCTCATTCTGTTTCTTTTGTGAAGTTCCATTCCAGAGCTGTGTGGATACAGCCCAATCCAATGCTGAAACATGTATTAAAACCATAAAAACTCCCACCAGTTTTTCATAAAGGCATTGTTAAAAATCTTATGCAATTTTTATAAATGGTGTATTTTATACCAGGTTTTCTCCCCAGCAGCAGCAGAACAATCCTGCTGGCAGCCTGATGAACACAGAATTCTGTCAGCCTTTCTCTGTTTTTCTCCACTTTTTTAATCTCTGCTTCCTTACTTCCAATTTTGCTGTCTATCCTTCCTTTCAGTTTTTATTGTGTTGAGGTGGGTTGTTTTTTTCTGGGGTTGTTTTTTTCCTCTGTTTTGCTTGCTGCCAAACTCAATGTCAATCAAAACCCATTTCAATTTAAGTGGCTCCTCTATCAGACACGATTGCTGAGCAAAGATAACTATCACAGAAGAAAGCAGAAAACAGAAGGAATAAACTCCAGGCTGCAAATGTAACTCCAGTCTTAGATGATCTCTCTCTTGAATCCCATTTCAATGTTTTTATAACCTAAAATCCACCCAGCTGAGCAGTGCATTCCTGAAGTTCACCTGGGGAAGGGGAGAGGCTTGTTTTTAGCCTTAAGTGGAACTTTAGGCATTGGAAGACTGGCATTGAGAAGGGTTTATTTAATTTATTTAGCTAAAAATTAGCTACCTAAACATGAGTCTGTACTAGAATGAGAAGAGCCTGGGCACAGGACTGATCTGTTTAATTGTTCATACAATTCTGTTTTCTCTCATTCTTTTATAGTTAATGAAGGAAAACACTCTCAGAAGACAATTCAGGTCTTTGGAAAATGAGACCTTATTGGTTTCTGTGACCAACAAAAAAGATCACTACACCTGCCTTAGCAAGAGCAGGTCATGGAATCATAAATCCCTGGCTGGTTGGGGCTGGAAGGGACCCTAAATATAATCTATTTCTAACCCCTGGATTAGGGGAGTGAAATCTTTTCTGCCAAGGACTTCTCATCCATGCATGCAAATTCCTGACTATCAATAGCCTAATTCCATGGGCTGAACTTTTATTTCTATTTGCATTCCAGTTTAGATTTATCCACAAGAAGCCAGATTATCCTTTCTGAGGGCATCTCTCAGTGTGAATGCAGCAAGTGGGGATAGCCAAGAGGTATCCCTGGAAAACTCTCACCTGACCAAAGCACCAACACAGACCCATGGTGCAGTGATTATTTCTGACTTTCACAGGTGTTTTTTGAGATTGATGAAGTTTAATGGGATGGAAACCAGGCATAATGGGTTTTTTTTGTCCAGTGGATGAACTGTGAGTTGTATACAATTACCCAAATCCCTGACTATGCACAGTTCCAGCCAGAGCTCGCAGAAGCACCTCAGAGCTCCAGGGCTTGCCAGGAAGCCTGGATGCACCACTCTGTGAGAAACATCAAAGCTCTGCTGGGATGACCACAGCTGGCAACAAATCAGATGTGTAAAATGTACAAAATAATCAACTCCTGAAGTGGTTAACCCTACAACTCAGGAGTTTCCTTTAGGTAAAATGATAGAATCATCACAGAGTGGGTTGGAAGGGACCTTAAAGGACATCTAGTCCCACCCCCTGCCATGGGCAGGGACACCTTCCACTGTCCCAGGCTGCTCCAAGCCCTGTCCAACCTCCTCCAACTGGCATGGAGCAGGCACAGCTTCTCTGGGAAACCTGTCCAAAATCTCCCTATGGTGAAACGAATCATGTTTTTATCCTTATTATTTAAGGGTCAAGCACTTCGTTGCCCCTGTACATGTAACCTTGAGATATCACCAATAGTGAAAATCTGTCTGAAGAAATAAGTCAAATTCTGCTCTGCATTACAGAGATTACAGAGGTTTTCGGGACTTGTTTTTTCATTGTTGAATTAGATATTTCATGCAGGATGAGACACCCAAACCCCCTCTTGTCCTTAGATGTTGCTGAATTTGGAACAGAGGTCTTATAATAGCACATTTATTCTACTGATATTGTGATAGTACAAATTCATCTTTCTGACTGATATTACTGAAATATCTTAATACCTATTTTATGAACATTTTGTGATACACCTCTGTCTGTTATACCCGTGAATTTGTAGCTGGCTTTATTATTGTTGCACCTGAATAATAAAACACTCTTAGTTATTTTCCAAAATAGGTGGCAAATTTCAACTTCTTCTGAGTTTCTCTCTGCAGTGACCTTCAGGAATAGAAAGCAATCCTATAACATCAGCATACCACTCATATATATTCATGTAATTAAACTTACTTCTTCAGGAGGAATCTCATCTTCTACAGGACAGGCCACGTGGTAGGGAGGGAATGGGTCAGACCAGCCTTTTTTTGTGCAGTTTCTTTTTACCATCCCAGCTGAAACAAAAGTATTTCATTTCCTCAGTGAAGAGCCAGATAATGTGGAAAATGAAAGCCAGGAGAAGGCCTCTGGCTGGTACAAGGTTGTACCAGGAGGAGAGCATCATCAGCATTGCACAGAGTTGGTAGGACAATTTTCCTGTGTACATTCAAGTTACCAAATGCAAAACTTCATAGTTTATCTATAGACAAACACCGGGAACAAGGGGAAGAACCAAGGTGATGGGGGTAGGGGTGGGAAGGAATAAGGAAAGGATTATATCAGGGACATTGGAGAAGATCAGGAAGCACTGCTCCATAAATCTCTGCTCTGTGCAGCACTCACCCTTCTACCATATCCCTTCTCATCCCCACCTCCCCTGGGGCTTACTCTTCCCTAGCAGGTCCAAAGCTGGGATAAGCAGCCCCTTCCATGAGGACAGCATGCTTCCGTAAAGAAGCTTTATGAGCCAGATGAAGGATGAGTCTGAGAATCCCTGGGCAGGAAATGAATGTGCACAGATGAAAGGGATCTTCCTCATCCCTCTTTTATAGCTAGCATGTGTTGGGTGAGGCAGAGGTTGGGCTTTGCAGTTTCTTTTTCTTGTGGAACTGCCAAATCCAGGTCTTTCCTGGAAGGTGGTTTGCTCCTTGTGGGCCCACTGTTTGTTCCTGGCCATGCTCACCCAGAGAGGAAGCAGGCACAAAGGCAACCTTTGCAGTTCTGCAACACGTGTGCTGCTCCAAGGCCCAAATTCTGCTTCGTGTCCCCGACCTTGGTTTTAAAGAACAATCACATTGTTCATTCCTCTGCCTTTCATTTCATCCCACAGGAATCACAGCATAAATCTCAGAAAACCCCAAGCCCAAGTTCTGACCTAGGCAGCCTCCAAATGAGCTTTGTAGGAAACTCATGCAACAAACTGATCCCAAAGCTCATGGAAACCGATGGAATCGCTCCATTTATTTCGGTATTTTTTTGATCCAGGGCCTCATTTCAGACTATGGAAATCAAATCCAGTTATGGATAATCCTTAAAATATGAGAAAAACTGCTAAGGTCCCTCAGATCCTACTAAAATACTTGCAGTACTTCTCTGAACGAACTTAGGGAACATGAAAGGATCTGTCTTCATCCTCCTGTTATAGAAATGCTCTGGCCAGACGTGTAACAGGAGTAAAACCATGGTAGGACATCACCTGGCTCCTTCATGAAGTGAAAGAGGATGTTTGGACATGGTAAGGCAAGAATCTCTCCAGCATCTGCCTCTGGCCAGCACAGCAATTTGTCCCAAGTTCTCTTGCAACCTCAGACAGAAAGTGAAATAGTTTTTTTATGCACAGTTATATTTGAGCAAAATGAAACCCCAAACCTTTTTAAACTTTGCCACTCCACCCCTCCCATGTCTTATAAAAATAGTTTAGCCACAGTTTTTGTTCTATTATGAGAAATAAACACCCCCAGAGTACTATTTAACCTGCTTTAGTTAGACCCCTCTGTTAGACTGAGGTGAGTTTTCAGAAATGATGCAATAAATTAAGAGTGATGTTGGAAGAAAGATCAGATCCCTGTAATTGTTCAGGGGTTGCCCTATTTTTAAAGATCAGCACACCCTCACAAGCAAGCCAACACGATGCCAGGGAGTTGGAAAAGGGCACAAGGATTCACTCTGATAAATTGTCTGTCCATGTTTGAATGTGAAAGACTACGGAAAAAAAGAAAAGAATTGAAGGAATGGGAGTAGATGGAAGAAGAACTGACAAGACAGCAGCATGTGGGACCATAAATAAAACCCTGATGTGCTTTGGCAGCCTGGCTGTGTCCTGGCTCTGGCTCTGGGTGATTCCCACTCCCTCCCTTCATCCCTCACCCATGGGTGGATACCTGGTGATGTTGCATTTCCACGCTCTGGTGGGGCCTCCAGACACTCAGCCTCCTTTTTCTTCAGCTCCACTATAAAGTCACATTCTGGGTGGACATTTCCAGCAACCTACAGGGGGGAAGAGTTTTGGGGGATTGGTAAGAAGGGTCTGGGTGGGATCCCATCAGGCATTAAGCCCAGACCTTGTTTCGCAGCTAACAGGGCTGGATTAAGGACACAGAACTGTGCTTAGGGTTTGCCACTGTCTCTCCACGAGCTGGTAGTTACAGCTCTGCACTGGAAAGTTTATAAATTCCTCTGGCTACGTTCAGAATGGAAGATCTCTTTGCTAGGGCCTGAGTTTGAGTGCAGGACTCATTTATACTCTAATTTTAGCTAGATGCCATTAAATCTGGCCACAGAAAAACACAATGAACCTGACCTGGCTCCTTTTCATAAAATGAAGGGCTCAGCACTGCAGGAAATGCTGCAGAACCTGTGCACAGACAAGCTCCTGCCAACCTCCAAAGAAACTTCATTTTGAAATCACAGTTACAGCAGAACAGCCTTCTGAAAGAGCACTTCACTCCAAAAGGAGTGAATCTGTTCTCTCCCTTCTGCCATCTGCCTTCCTTTACACGAGGTGGGAGGCAAAACTCCTTTCTTTACGAAAAATAGTGTTCTACACCAAAACATTGTTGGTTTGGTGCGATGGTGTAAGAAAAAAAAGAGAGAGCCAGGATTTTAATGGCAGGAAGCTTTCAGTGGTTTGGTCCTTGTTTAGACTTCCAGGGGCACCACAAGAAGACCAGAGAAGTTTGGGCAGCAAAGGACAAAGTCTGCACAGGCTGTCACACCCCAGAGTGCTGAGGATGTGCCCACTGGGCAGGAGTGCACAGGACTTTTTAACACAAAGAGGACAAAATGTGCCTTTTCCTGCCACACACTCTGTCCCCAGTCCCAGCTGTCATCAGAGACACTCTGACTTTTAGCTCTACGCCCCAGCCACTGCTGCTGGCGTGCTCTGCATGTGTGAATATGGACATAAAAACACGGAGACAAAACAGAAACTGAACCCAGGATGGGACTTGGCATGGTGAACAGGTGGCTGGCATATGGCTCCTCTTTCTTCCACCCAGAGAAGATTAATATTCAGGGAGTTTGGAAAATAACTCTCTGGATTTCAGTTCATTCAGAGGGCGGATTGTATCTATCCCAGTAAGCTGGTGTTTTCCTTCCATGTTAATCTCCATGTCTCATGTTGGCCTGCAGAGCATTTGAAATGCATATTGACTAAAAATCTGAGGCTCTCAGGCTGCTGGAGAGCTCTGGATTAATTACACAGCATTTGTTTTTATGGGGTTTGGTCCCCAGTAGTTAAAAATGTCACATCTCCACGTGTATGCCCTGCAAGATCATCTGCTTCTCATTTACTGCACTTTTAGGAGGATGTGGTTTTCCTGCCAAATTTTCAGCCAGCAGTGCCAGGGATCAGTTTAAGGCAGCAGTGAAAAGCAGGGATCCTTCTCGAGGCTGACTGAAGTTTGCTGTGTGTGACAGGAGGGTGACAGAGGATGGATGGAGCAGAACAGAGACCTTGCCCTGCCCCAAGAGGTGTGTGGGAGGCCCCAGAATTGTCATCCAGATCAGTAAAATCGGGGGGTCTAGGGAGCCCCTCAATTCCTCTTCACTAAGAAATGCAATGTCAGGTGGAATTACAGAAATCTGTCTTGAAAATCTTTGCTTTCTTGATGCCTCTTTCCATGCCAAATTATGTTCTTTCCCCCTTGTACTCACCCTGGGCAATGAATGCAAGATAACTCCCTAGCCACGGAGTATGACAGCTATTGCAAGAAGTAGCTTTATTAGTCAGTTGAAAAAACAGTCAAAGCATTTACTGAAAAATCTCTTCTACAACATTCTCTTGGTTCAGTGAAATGTGCCCAGAAAAACCTCAGCAGGAGGAAATGCACCCATTTGCGCTATTCCAAATTATTTCTCCTGGCAAAAAGCTTTGCTAGATTTTGCCTGTCAAAACTCTCTTTGCTCTCAGAAATGTTCATGGCAAGAGCAAACCTTGTTTGGCTCATTCACCAGTCCAGGAAAGCATTTTTTCCCCCCCTTTTTCTTTCTAAGTCTCCTTGTGACTTGTGAGAACAATTTACCACATGCATCTCAAATAAAAAGATGAGGCTAATCAAGCACCAGGTATTTAAATTGTTGCCTCTTTCTTCAAGAAGAACTGAGCTTAGGAGATGCTGTCACAGTTTATGTGCAGGTCAGAACTAATCACTCACTGCTGGAGCAGACACTGAGTGCCAGATCTGATATGACAGAAACTCAGGTAAAATAACCCAAAAAGATTTATTCCACTCCCAGGCTGTGCTCTAGGTGTATTTATCCCCCTAAAGCATTGAACTACTTCCAGCAGACCCTCAGTTTAAGGAGATGAGAGTCAGTCTCTTAAACATTCCAAACATCCCCAGAAGCTGGATTCATGTTTTCCAGGGAAAGCACATGAACAAATTACACCAACAACAAAAGCAGAGAGTTGATTCTCCACCATTTTATACTCAAATAAGGGTTGTTTACCTATTCTCTAATCTGCAACACATGTTAGGAGATTTTTATTATACACTAACACATCAACTGGGTTTTGATCAGGGCATAATCATATAATAAGCAACCCGACTTTGTAGAATAAAATTCTGTTTCTCTTGGGTAAATGAGACAAATTCTTACAGAGTCCTCCAGTCATATTTTTAACGATTAGCACTGAATCTTGATATTCTACTCAGGAGCAATCACAAATCTACTCCTACTACAGGGAAGTGGGTTTGTCACACAGGTGATACAAAGGAATATGTTGTTTCACATCAGTAAAAAATCTCTTCAGTCATTTCTTGGTGGTTTATTTTTCTCAATCCACCAAAAACCAAGCTACTGTGCCACCCCTCATGAAATGTTCCTTCAGAGAAGAGATTTCTAGGACAGAAAGGATAAAGGATATAGAGTAGGCATCACAAAAGGAAGGTGCTGAAAATGTGATTATTCTCAAAAGCAAAGATCATATCCTTCCCCCAATTTGCATAAGCTTTTCCTGATAATTTCCTGAATCTTGGTTTGCCAACCTCTGTCCAAAGTGAAATATCACCAAGAACTCAGGGCTTTTTAAGGGCTTTGGATCTTTCTAAATCTGCCCTAAACATCCCTGCTGGTTCCACTCCTTTGTTACCTGCTGCATCTCAGCTGTTCACATATCAAATAATATTAATGCTACCACCAAGACAGATTAAATTGCAATGAAAAAACCTGCATAATCTGAAATTAAACTATCAGAACTGAGCTGCTCTGTGGTTACAGTCGTCCTCCAGTTTCTTCTTCTTTGTCACTGTCTTTTAAAGCCCACACACACAAAATAAGGGTTTCTGCCAATTATCTCTTTGCTGTGCCATAGGAAAGCAGGGAAATAAACTGATATAAAGATCCTACAATGTGGGTCCCTTCTGCTGCTGTTCACACATTTCATTGCATCTTGCCTTGTTTAACTGGAATCCAAAGCAAATAGAGAGAAAAGAGACTCATAAAGGAAAAAATAAAAATAAAGCTGTATCTGACCATCTGGTCCCACAAGGAAATGAACAATTATTGAAACACAGTGAAGTAAAATCTTTCCTTTTTTTCATGCAATTACTTACAAGCACTGCCAGACTCAGGATGTGCAGAGCACAGTGGTATAAAGAACAAGAGTTCATGTTCCAAAGCAAGAGCCAGACTTCACTTCTTCAGCTTCTCTTGGCATCTTTCTCCTGCTTTTTGGCTCCTCTTTCTCCTCTCAGGTGCTGGTTTGAAGCATTTATCTTTTTGCACAGAAGTGACGTAACAGGGATGTGAAGTGAGAGATAAATATTAACAATTCTCTGCTGTGTTTAGGCTTTCCAACTTTTTGACTTTGTTCAAGACTGGACTGAATGAATTGAGTGATTGATGCCAATATTATGGGAATTCTCTACCCTCCTGGCAAAACGCATTTCTTTCTTTTAACACAAAATGGTTTTAGGAGGGATGGACAGCTCTAAATGTGGCCAGTCCCAGATTAAATCAACATGACTGGCATAAGAGAAACCCTAAATAAAACCTTTTATTTTTAACAATAAACGTTATTTTCAATTTTTCCTAATGAAACATCTTTCTCAGTGTGGCTCCAGTGTATCTGGGTGTTCTTCTGGGGTGCAATGACCACTGTGCTACACTTTCAAACGCAAAACCAAAGCCTACTAACAGGTGTGTGAACACAAACTTTGCTGTCTATTTGTTTGAGCATTGATTTGAAGGCAAAATTCAGAGGACATCCTTCCCAGTTTTCTTCAGACTTCTGAAAGTTCAGAGTCTAAATGTCAATGAGTCAGCTCGTTTAGTCAAAGTGTAGAAATTCTGTACTCAGCTCATCCATCTCATCCTGAGCTACAAGGCAGGCCAGGTGAATCCCACTCCAGATTCTCCCTCAATCCCAATCTCACTCAGAGCTGAAGGAAAATGTATTTAACTTGCTGTCAATCTGCACCATATTGAAGGACTTAAAATTCCCCATCAACGTTAAACAAATCTTAACACTGCAAGATCAGAGGCACAAGGCATTAAATCCTTTTTGAATATTGTTCTCTGCTCTTCTACTCTCGTGTCATGCCATTTCTTAAAATAAATTCTTAACCCCAATTCGCCACTTCCCACAATGGTCCACCCTACAACTCTGCTTTCATCTCTGGCACTGCTTTGTCCATCAAACTCATCTTTCTTCAGTTATTTCAAATATCTTCTGACTGCTTATCTACACAGGTTGTGGGAATGCTGGGAGCCTGCAAAGAAGCCTCTTCCCATCCCCAGAGTCAGCACAGCTATGGGGAAGTGAAGTTGTACCTACAGCTGGGAATATCTGTGGGGATGAAGCCTCCAGGGCTTGGTTGTAGGTTGGGTCTGGGAGGGAACTGAGCATATCCAGTGCAAGAAAGTGTCACTGGAGGGCTGAAATCGGCAAGTTTTCCTTGCAGTGCGTGCTTAAGGGTTTATTTCCTTTTCCCCTAAAGCCTTATACCTTGCCTTAATTATGCAAGCTTCCAAAGGCTTGTCTAAAACAAAATTAGAGCTGTGTTCCTGTCACCTTAAATCAGCTCATTCCAGAGGGTGAAGCTCTAGACTGGTAAATGAACACTTGTAAATGTATTTGTCATGGGCAAATCTCATACTTTTTCCTAAACTCATTTCAGAAGCTGCAGAATCTCAAGAACTGCAAGATTTCTCTGCAGAGGTGTAACATGGAAAAATTTCAGCCCATAATGTTAAATCTACTTTTTCAGTCGGTAAAGTTATGGAAAAAATGTGGTAAGAGAAATTAAACCAAAAATTTCAATTCACCATCACACATACCTTCAAAATAATGTTTGGTGACAGGATTCAGTTCTTAACTGCATTTTCCTGATTACCTTGTATTCCCATTTGAGGAATGTGTAAATACACAGGTTGTGCTGAATTTAAAGTGCTTTCAGTAGTGAAACTACAACAGGGAATTTGGGCTGTCTTACAAACATTCAATATTGTTATAACCCTTGAAAATCTTATAAAGCCATTGTGACTTTCATCACAAGCTCATGCCAGAATTCGGACACATTCTCTCTCCCCTCCTTCCCAAAGAGATTGCAAGTTTAAAAAAAAAATTAAGCCTTTTTTAAGTGCTTTTTAAGCCTTTTTAATTTTCTTTTTATTAAAAAATTACCCTGAGCATCTATCAGTTTTCCTGTAATGTACCAGAGCTTTAAGGTTAATAACCTTTTTGTCCCACAAATTGTCCACTGATCGTGCACCCCACAGCCATTCCCCCTGGTGTTTAAAAAAGGATCATAAACAGACCCCGTTTCAGAGGAGCAACATCTCCCATTCCTTGGGGATGCACTTTTTTCGTCCATGTATTAGAAAAATAAGTTGCCTCTGAGTAAGCTTCTGGTGTCCACATTAGAATTTTTCCATCTCAGCCACCACATCTGAACCATTGCGTGTGTTTATTCAGCGCTGTTGAAGTCATGCCTGTAAAAACCACAGAAGGCACTGCCTGCCACTTTTCATCCTACCAGGGAACGCAGAGAAAGCCCAGAGTGAGATGTCTCAACAGGTTTTCATTTTTCAGGCAGAGTGAACATTGCTATGGAGGGGTCTTATGCTGAAATCCACCATGTAGGACCTCTGATCTCCACGGATCATTTTGGAAAGCCTGGCTTTTCTGTGTTTTTCAGCCTTATTCTGCCACTTCTGCAGCACAGACATTCCATTAAAATGAGTTCCTTCCTACTGTCGCTGTTGTGTGCAAATTTCCAGCTGTTTGTGGTTAAGGAGAAAGACATGTCCAAAAGAAAATAATGGGCTTACGGTGCTTTTTTTTATTATTATTATTCCATTAAAATGACTTTTTTTTTTTTTTAAAAATATTTAAACAAAAAAGTTTCCGCAGTAACCAGCAGAACTTCGAGCTGCTTGGTTTCACCATAAAAGCACATCTGAAGGACCAGTTTTCCACAGGCACAAACTTCTCACTTCCCACCAGTCCTTGAATACCACCACCTCTGCAAGCCTGCTCCCACACTCCTCCTGGAGCAGAGGCAGGCACGTAGTAGATCAGTAATTACTACATCTTCTCTCCACTCATCACCTCCACCATCAACACATTCCCCGTTCCAGCAGCTGCTCTGCCAAGTTTTCTGGTGGTGGCAGTTTGCCTTCAGGATGGCAGAGCTGCCGAGGAGACTCTGGATATGCAGGAAAAGGAGCTGCTTTTTCCTCTCCATGAGCTTTCCAAAGGTGAAAACCTGATGTTTTCGCAGGTCTGTCGAGGTTTCTCGAGCAGCTTTTTGAGGAATGGTTTTAGTTTGTGTTAAAAGTTTGTGTGGTTTAGGAGACACCGGCTGATTTCACAACTTGTTGCCTCCTCCCAGCCCTGTTTCTGCACAGAGCAACATCCCCAAACTTACAGAAACCTACTGGGTTTTTTCTGCCACTTTTTTCTCCCTTACAAGACCTCTCCATTATCACAGAATCACAGAATGGTTTGGCTTGGAAAGGACATTAAAGATCAACTGGTTCCAACCTTCCACAACACCAGGTTGCTTCAAGCCCCATCTAAGCTGGACTTCAAGACTTCCAGGAATGGGTTTCCCACAATTTCTCTGGGCAGGCTCTTGTACTTACAAAGACATTTACACATGGGTTAATCCACAGTTTGAATGTTCAAGTCCAGGTTGGACAGGGCTTGGAGCAACCTGGGGTAGTGGAAGGTGTCCCTGCAATGTGGCAGGGGCTGGAACTGGATGGTCTTTAAGGTTCCTTTCAATCTAAATAGGTCCATGATTCATGATTTTAGTTTTGTTATGATGATGGAAAGATGGAAGAAACCTTAATACTCTAAATTATTATTTCATGATTTAACTAAAGAAAGCAATAAAAACTTATTTCATTGACATATAAACCCCATGGATCTTCCAAAGCTAAAAGCAAACAATTTGAGTTAAATTGTGATGGCTTCTGAGATGGCTACAGCTTGTTGCTACAGCTTCATATTTCCCAAGGCCCATATTTCCATGCCCCAAAAAAGGTAATACGATTCAACATTGAGAAAAAAAACCTATGGGTAGCATTTTTCTTGAGGTCAATAATCCAATCAGCAGTGTCCAAAGTGAAAATGGAGCCAGGAATGCTTCTGTGGGCTACCAAGGTCATCCCCATGGGCGCAGAGTCCTGGGGTGAAATTTGTAACACTGGGGGAAAATCTACAGAGAAATGAAAGGAAATTTCAGTCTCTACCATTGTCTCACAGATCCTCTGATTGCCATGACAGTTCTTTAATACTATTGAAATTTAGAGGGAAGGTGTGGGAGGGGAGGGGAGGAGGAAGGCTGGACCTAAGTCATTTAACCACAGCTCCAAGAATAGGAGGTTTTGTCGTGCAGACGTGACAGATGAACGTTCCGTTTCCCAGGAGAAAAAGGGAATGTTCAAAACAGCGAAACTTTACACAACCCAGAGCTTAAAGAAGCTTTATAAATGAGGCCTTGAATTACCGTTTTTAAGTTTAAAAACTCGCGCAGTCATAATTACGCAGTCAAATTAATGTTTCTTTGCAGTGGAAGAGGTTGATTGTTTCACTCATATCATGTGTGAAATGAGCTGATGGATTTCAACTGAAGCTGTCCAAACAGTGCGAAATGTAGAGCATTAACTCTTTATCAAGTGATATTAAATCTGTTTAAGCACTTGAACATTGGGGATTTGTGCTAGTGTGCTTGATTGATTTTATTTCCACTGGGATAATTTCCCAGTTTGGCAGCAGGGCTATGGCACAGCCACTTGACCACACAGCACTCTAGCAATTTTTTTCCCTCTGCCATTTCAACTTCTTTTGGGCTGCTTCCTCCCTGCCACAGAAATTTGTGGGCATTGCTGGGAAATGGAGCAGGGAACTGATCCTGACTGGAAATAAATCTTTATTTCCCCTGTTGGAGTCTAGGAAAAGCTTGGGAGCTTTTCCTGCTCCTCTGGTTATTTGTTTTACCCTCAGAGCTCCTCAAAAAAGGCTTGGCCTGCGAACCAAGCTCGTGGGTGCATTTGCCTCAATTCTGAATGAGCTGAGAGCACCAAAGAAATGAGGAGATGTTGTTTAGTGCACCACAGAGTGTGGAGTTGGAGTTTTTAGGTTTTGCTATATATATTATATAGAGCCAACATGGAGATTCTAGGGTGTTGGCTTCTTCTTCTGCATCTTCTTCTCTCTTCTCCTTCTCTTCCTCTTTCCCTCTGACATGAGTTCCTGTGACTTGTTAATTGGTAGATAGAATTTAGTGTAGAGGAGACATGTCAATAAGGTTGATATTCACTGGTTTTGGGAACAAAATAAGATAGGTAAAGTTTTCTAACTGGTTGATAATAGATATAAAAGCTACCTGCTTTGGGCAGCCATTGCCATTCTGCCCTCGTGTTCCTGGAGGTCACAGCACAGTCTGTGCCTCCCAAACTTTGATAAGAGCAAGAAATAAACATGCTTTGAAACAGCAGAAAGAAGCCTCATTTCATCTTTTCGGGACATGGGACACTGAAACAAGGAACACAGCCGGGCCAGGAGTCAGGGCCCAAAGAAGAACACCTCCCCCCTGACATCCCCCAGCAGAAGCAGCTCCCCAGGGGCGCCTCGTAAATGCAGGCAGTGGAACAGAGAAGGCAGCCCCTGGTGGGGCACCAGTTTTGTGCCCATCAGATGATGTTTCCAGACACGAGACTTTGTCATTTGAGTGCTGTATTTAACATTTCTCTGAAAAGGGTAAAAAAATCAAACATGCAAACACACAGAGGTGTTCGGATGTAGAAATACTGGAAGGAAAACATAAACTCATGGATGTGATCTGGCAGGGGTGCTGGGCTGGATGATCTCCAGGCATCCCTTCCAAACCCAGCCATTCTGGGATTCTGTGATATCTATGCATGATCAATAGCCTGTTTATATTCTTAAATGTCATACTTTTCCTGAAAAACTATAGATTGAAGTGGATTCACATGCAATTCCATTACTCTCATCTTTGGAATTGTAAGAGGTTTAATTAGTGATATTTGACTTATTTTCCTTATTTACAAGTAAAAAGTTTTCCCTTCCATCTGCATGTTACAAAGACTTGAGGTTCCAATTCAGTGATACAGCTGTAACTACACAAATTGCAATATAACAAGAACATTTTTATTCTGACAGGTATTCTACAAACGTATTCAGTCATACAGATATTCTACAAAAGTATTCAGTCATACATTTCATAAAATTTATATGTCAGATATTTCTACAATCATCCAAAGCTGGAATTTTTTTTTCATATTTTTAGCAGGCCAAACAGAATTTTTGAAGGATGGTGTTTTTCTGTATCAGAGAAAAAAACAAAACAGAAAGAGAAAAGAAAAGAAAAGAAAAGAAAAGAAAAGAAAAGAAAAGAAAAGAAAAGAAAAGAAAAGAAAAGAAAAGAAAAGAAAAGAAAAGAAAAGAAAAGAAAAGAAAAGAAAAGAAAAGAAAAGAAAAGAAAAGAAAAGAAAAGAAAAGAAAAAAGAAAAGAAAAGAAAAGAAAAGAAAAGAAAAGAAAAGAAAAGAAAAGAAAAG
>VZRF01011076.1:34610-48828 GCA_013396875.1 Vireo altiloquus
ATTGATTGTCCCTCATATCACAAATACTGCCAAAAAAATTATTTATTGAATTAAAATGGACAATGAAAATGTTCTTTGAAGCACCTTCAAGTATCGAACGAGTTCTGCGGAAGATAATCTTTAAATTTCTGGTGGAGTCCCGAGACTTTTTCTGGTTTGAACTATTTACTGATTTCTCTTGATATCTATGATTTTCACTTGACAACAATGGATGAATGAACTAAACACTCATTTCCAAATCTAGTTTTCACCTGGAGCTGGTGAAAGCTCTGAGATTTTTCAGTTGAGGAAATTTTATTTCCTCTTTAAGTGTAAGGTTGTCTCATCCAAACAGAACATTCATTTCTAACACAAAATATATCAGTTCCTTTCCCAGCCCAGTTACTGTGTGGTCCAAAATCTCTTTCTCTCTTGGTTCTCTTTTAATCAGTTGCTCATTAGGACCTTGCAAGTTCTAAAAATGGTCCTTAAATTCATAATTCATCTATATCTGCTGATCGTACTCCACCAGTACCTTACATCAGAGAAGGAAAGTAATTCACTTTCTACGTTAATAATTTCAGGATAAAATATGACAGAAAAAGCTGACGAGAACATGACAAAAATCAACAGGCCTCCAAGAAAGCACGCAAGGGTTGAGATGGCTACACAAGGTGATAAATTATATCAATGATGTCACAATGCCAGAGAAAGGACAAAATTACTGGGGGAATTAATTATTTCCTGCACAAAGCAATACTTAGGATGGTAAGCAGTCAAACTGCCAGAACAACTTGACCAGTCTAAGACTGGTCCTATTTAGGAATTATTTTTCAAGAAAGTTTTGGATCTGCTGGAAATAATCCAGAGGCAAGCAGAGAGCTTGAGGAGAGGCCAGGAAAATGCAGAGTAGGGGGAAAGGTCAGAAGGAAAGCAGAGGTTTTGCCAAGAGAGAAGATGAAGTGGGTACATCACAGAACCACAAGGTCATGGAATGGTTTGGGTTGGAAGGGACATTAAAGATCATTCAGGTCCAACCCCCTGCAGTGTCAGGGACACCTCCCACTGCACCGCAGTGACATGACGCATCTTGTATTAGAAAAGACTTTTGGAAAGGAGACACAAATAATTTTGCAGCATCAGAGCAGGCAAAAAAGACACTGGCTAAAGGTGCAAGAGGAAAATTGTGGATGGGAAAAGTCTTTGTGTCAGTAAAAATCATTAAAACCTTTAATAAATGAAGAGAAGAAAGTGTGGAATCTCCATCACTGGATGGGTATTTTAAAAGATCAGACAAACACCATGGCAGTGATGACCGAGACTGCCTTGGGGCTGGACAGTGGCTTGGTTGATGTCCTGAAGTGTCATTTACATACATTTATTGTATTTTGTTAGATTTCCATCAGTCACAGAAGATCTGTCCTTGGAGTGCACTGCCAACAGAGCTGTCTCGAGGGGTGGGCAAAGTGAGTAAACAGGAGAGTTTGAGAGGAGAAAACAGTTTATAAAAGTATCATGCGTTCTCTTCCATCCAGGAATTCATTTCCTAGTCAAACAGGTCTAATTCTTCTACTTACTTTATTTTTTTTAAGAAGTTCAGAAACTACTGAGAAGACAATTTTTCTGCCCAATTATTTTTCTAGAAAACAGATCGAAACTGCCACTGCCTCTCATGTCTCTGAGATGAACTTCAGAATGAGCTCCACTGTGCAAATGTTCCAAACCTTGTAAAATCATAAAAGATTTTTACTGAAGGAATGAGTAGGAATAAGATATGAAATGGATATTATTTTTGTCAATTAGTGGAACAATTCCTGGCAAAAAAAAGGTATTAGTCAGTGGAAATAGGAATGTTTGCCGTGCTCTCAGTGAGTAGCAAATCCATGTGTGCTTGATCCACCACAGAGACATTCACATATAGTACTAAAATATTGATAATAAACTAAAGAGACCCACTGAAGCAGTGATTAGGTGCCTTTATCTTTTCATTGAATAGGGTAGGACTGAGGTATTTTTTTCCTAACTGTTCTCTTATAAACGGTTGCTGTCCTGACGAGACAAATTCAAAGCAAAATTCACTCATGAAGGAACATTTGTGTTTCATTAAGCAGGTGGATAGCAATTTCATTACTTAAATTATAACCCTGTTCTTTTACAAAATTATGTTTATTTTTTTCAAGCCATTGCACTGCCAAATTTTACTTTGGGAAGGGCACTGACTGTTCTTTTGGTAATATCATTGGCCAAAGGTTAAGATAATCAGTAAATCCCTGAAGATAACAATCATGGGAGAGGTTGAGAAAAAGTGGACTGATGATAGGCACAGAGACTTTTTTGGTATTTTTTTTTCCACCTGACTAATGGTAAAACCTGAATACTATGTATTCAAAAATGGACTTGATTAACCATGGATGCTGGAGAAGTCAGGACTGTGGTTCTACTTCCCTCTCTGTGCTGCTCACTAACAAATCCAATTCGTTTAATGTAAGGACATGGAGTGCTGCCATCTCATGACCTGGGTGAGCAGCAATGTGATAGGACCCATAAAGGATGGCTGAATATCTTTCTTTTGGCAGTGACTTTTTCTTTACCTTCCTAGTGGAAAATTTCCTCCTGATACATTGAAAAGGTCCCTGTGGACTTTAATGTGCATCCAGACATCTGGGACAGGGTTCAGTTACCTGAACATTTGTGGCTGTTGATACTTGAGCTGTTCTGGTTCATCCTGCTTTGCTTCCAGCTGGTCATAAATAGCACAGGTGTTCCCTGAATCCATCACCATGGGAGTCTTCAATACCCTGGCATTTCTCAAATATCCACAGGCTTCATGTTAGGACAAGGACATTGAGTGCCTAGGTCACAAATATCTTCCTCTGCATACGTATGTTTAGATACTGAAAATGAGGTCTCCGGATCTTGTCCCTGACTCTACTGGGTCTGGCTGAGGTAGAATTAATTTTGCACAGAGCAGCTGAGCTGTGTGTTGGTGATGACTTAAATGGCTGCCTAGAATCAGAGACCAGACAGGAATAAAGGAATAAAGGAGGGATTGATTTGAAAGGCCTTCAGAGGTCACCCTCTGGGCTCCAGAGGCTCCTGCCTCAGTGCATCCCAAAATGGACAATGCCAGCTCCCGAGTTCTTCCCACTTTGATATCAGCATCAATTGCCCAAGCAGAAGCCAGGCAAGGATGGAATTTGCCCAAGCTTGCCCCCCTCTCGCCAAGATGAAGGTTTGCAGTTGTTGGGCCCAGGAGGGTCTGGGTGTCCTTGGAGAGCGAGCTGGAGAGGCTTTGTTATGTCAGTGTGAGCATGAGAGAACAGCACTGAACGAGCTCCAGGGACCTGCAGAGTTACAGTGGGCACTGCAGGGCTGGGAACAGAGAAAAGTTAAAACCTAAGGCATCATTGGCGGCTGGAAAGGTGTTTGGGACACAAAAGCATTTTGGCTACTGCTGAGCATCAACATGTTGGAGCGAGCCCAGAGGAGGCACCAGGATGAGCAGAGGGATGAAGCAGCCCTAGTGGGAGGAAAGGCTGAGAGAACTGGAATTGTTCAGCCTGGAAAAGAGAAGCTTTGGGATGACCTCATTGTGGCCTTTCAGTCCCTGCAGGGAGCCTGCAGGAAAGATGGAGAGAGCTTATTTACAAAACCATGAAGTGACAGGACAAGGGGGAATGGCCTTGAACCAGTAGAGGAAAGGTTTAGATTGGATTTCAGGAAGAAATTCCTCCATCTAAGGGCAGTGAGGGATTAGAAGACGTTGCCCAGAAATGCTGTGGCTGCCCCATCCCTGGAAATGTCCAAGGCCAGGTTGGACAGGGCTTGGAGCAGCCTGGGATAGTGGAAGGTGTCCCTGACTGTGGCAGGGGTTTGGAATTAGATGGACTCTAAGGCCCCTTTCAACCCAAACTATTCTGGGTACTATGTTTTTCTCCATTTCTCTCTCACCACTAGGCTGGGTTTGGGCAAGATCTTGGGAAAGGACACAGTCAGGACAACTGATCCAAACCTTATTTACAGAATATTCTGAGTTGAAAAGGACCCACAAGGATCAAGTCTAAATTTGAGAATAATGGCCCATTGAACCCACAACCTTGGAGTTATTATCACCTGACCAGAGGGATGTTCCACACCATATCACACATGCTCAGCAATAAAAGTTAAGAGAAGTGGCTGGGAGGGGCATTTGTTATCACAATGTTTGTCTTCCAGAGCAGCCACCGAGTGTACTAAAGCCCTACTTCCCAGGGAGTGGCTGGACAGCCCCTTCTGACACGAAGTAGAGAATAAATCTTTTGTTTTCCTTTGCTTCTGCATGAGGCCTTTGCTGTATTGAACAGGTTTTAATCTTGACCCATGAGATTTCTCCGTTTTTATTCCTTCCTTCCCTCCCTACTCTGCTGAGGAGGGGAGTGATAGAGCAGCTTGGTGGGAGCCTCACGTCCAGACAGGGTTGACCCATCACATCAATTTAAAAGTTCTTGTGACATGCTGCTTCTAGAATAAGTGGACAGAAGAATGGTCAAAATTTGGGTGAGGTCAGTGACCCACCAAAGACCTCAGCCTCTTTCTGATAGGTAGCAATTTCTAGAGACCGAGTAATTATCAGACATCATCATCAGAATGGGAGCTTGGACTGGAAAGAAGGCAAGCCCAGTAATTAATTATTATTAGGTGTTAATTATGAGAAGCACGAGGTGAGTTAAGTCTACTCCTCAGTCCTGGTGGCCTGTGGGGCACAGATAAGCCTGTGCCTGTGGTTTTTGTGCACATGGTTTCACACTGTCACATTCTGGGCCCAAAAAGTAAAGGTTCTGCTTGCACTGGTTGCAGTAGGGATGAGGAGAGTAAGAAACATATTTTTATTATGATTGCACAGCAGTAGCTGAGTAATTACACAATGTGGTGATTCAGGAATGACTAAAGAGAAAAGAGAACCATAATTAACTCCTCTATCTTGCAACACAGACCCTTATTTGAGGAAATGACATAATAACATGGAAGTGCTCTCTCCTTACAAACCTAAGGGCTGTAGGAATAGTTTTCAGCTCAGACAAATTGTTCACCTTAGGGAAAAATTGGAATGAAAGCTTTTGAAGGAAAACAGCAAGAAATATGTACAAATGAAAGTATAGATAAGTGCTTAAATGCTTAAACCCTGATGATTATGATACGTTTTCAAATTTGGGGGAAGAATAAATTCTGACTCTTTTCCAACCAGCCACCAGATTCAATGTCTTTTCGTGCACAGGTTTGAACTGCCTTTCTAGAAAGATCAGGCAATAATTTGATTTTGAAGACTGCATATTTGAAGTCCTGAAACCAACTTCAGGGCTCAGCAGAAAAACAAAAGATGAGATTAACCCAATAAGCCAAGCTTCTGTTTTAGCCTTTCCAGCCTCTTCGGAGAGATCAGGATATCCATGATCTGATTGCCATATTTTATCTGACCCTTGAGAACCTCCATAATTTAGCAGGAGTTTACAAAGACTCAAGGTCTTTCTCTGTGAGAAATTCAGGGCTTTTTCCACAAATTCTCTATTGTCCCACTCTTAGGCACTGTCTTTAAAAATCAGAATTAATCACTGCTGTTTTTTCTTACTCCCCAAACTTCTGGTACTCCCCAGAAGTTTTTATCCTCCTGAACTACAGCCAAGTGCAAGGATAAAATCCATCAGTAGTTGCAGCAGAGAAGAAAGAAGGAGAAAACTTTCAAATGTTAATTTAATTTAATGATTCTATGAGAAAGAGAGAAGGGACAGCTCACCATGAGGTTTTTTTTCCAGTGCCATTTAGACTAAGGCATATCTGCACCTCCTTTCCTTACAAGGAGTTATCAGCTCATTCACCTTCCTGCCATGCAAACAGATTTTGGTGGTTTACTGAAAGATCCATGAGATACATTCCCCACCTATCCCATTATATTTGCCATATTTTGACACTTTCCTGTGATGGAGAAATAGGAGGAAAAGCAAAAATGTAGCAGTTGTTTTATTCCACGATCCTTCATAGACATAGTACATAACAAAAGGGGAGAAAATAGAAAACAAACAAGAAAAAAGCCGGTTTCAATTGGATTATCCATAATTATGAATACCAGACTCACTGTAGCTCCAATAACAGCAATAAACACGTATTTTAACCCTAATCTAACACTACACTGGAGATTTAGTTCTGCAGCAGATGGCTGTTCAACTGCAAAGATCTTCACTGACAGTGATTCACATCTTCCCCTTGGCAACCAAATCCACTGCCTGATTTTCCTTGTAGTTATGAAGATTTTGTTGTAGGTTGTTTTCCCTAATATTTGAACTAATTCCTCCCTGCTGTCTTGTAAACCCGTTTCTCCTGCCCATAATGATGAGAAGGAATAACTGATGCTTGTCTCTTATGGAACATCTATTTTAGCCAATCCTCAGTTAATCACAAATCTTCCTTTCCCTCTGGAATCACACACCCAGTTCTTGAAGGTTTCTTCTGGATCTTGCTTACCCAGCTTCTCCATCTTTGCAGCTTGTCTGAGCTTACTCTGGTCCCTCTGCTTTATTTAATAGAGGAGTTGCAGTGTTTATAAATATAAAAGAGAAAATATAACAAAATTTTAAGGATTCTTTTGAATACTTCTTCATGTCAAAGCCAATGATGTGTCAAAGGCTTTCCTTCGAACGTAAAGGTGACCAAAAGGACCATGAAAATTCTGCCAAAGATTGGTTAAAGAGAGGAAGAAACAACTGGAGAATTTTCCACCTTTTCTGCAGCTCCCCAGTCCCTCCTGCTCACAGAACTGGACATTTTTTGTAGAACTATGGGATTTCCACATCAGTGAGTTGTCTGAAGGGTTTGTCATTTTCATTGTAAAGAAGGTGGCTCTACTCTTGTTTTCTCCCCGTTGATCACAAGCCTGCAGGAAGTTAAACTGCAGGGAGCATCTTGGTTTTGTGGTTTTCCAGGCTTTGTTCCTTGTAAAGACGACAGGAGAGGGTTGAGAATGACTGAGCCATCTCCCTGGAAATGGTCAGTGTGACCCACTGACCTCTGAAACAGCCAAAGTCATCAAGCTTCCCGTTTGTTCTCTGCTCAGAACAGGGGAAGTGTAGAAATTTCCCACTCTCATTCCCCTCTTGCTCTGTCAGGACAGCCTCTCACTTCCAAATCACCACTTCCATGCCAGGGTGGGGAAAGTCTTGTTACAGGAAGAAATCAACTGCGAACAAAGCCCAGTTGTAAACTTATCCAAGCAGCCTTGTCAGAAGCAGGAAGGCATTTATAAATCTGCTTGGCTTCTGGGAAGTTGGTGGTGTAGGATGTAGGGAGGGCAGAAGTTGTGCTACAGCAGTTCTGCACTGGCATGCTCCTGGAGGACAAACAAGGAGGCTCAAAAATTTCCTTATTTATGATAGGTAGCAATGAGGGGCAGTGATCAGTGCAAGAGTGCATTCCTTGTGTGAGAACAATACAAATGAGCAGTGAAATGTATTGTTTTGCCCTGATGGCTGCAAAGAAACACCCATTTCCCCCCTCTCCCCCGTGAACAGTAGGAAAGAAGCAGTAATGTGCCTCCCAAACTGGTTCCCCAGTTCAGCCAATGCCCCTGTGTGGATCTCACTTCCTGGGAAGTTCCAAGTGGTGAAATCATTCCTGACACCTTGGTCCTGCCCAAGAACTATGTGTGATTTTCGCACCAAAGAGACTCCACCATGTGAAGTTTGGATGGGGATAAGAGAGCAAAGTGTCGGGAACATCTTGATTTGTGTGACACAGGACACAGGAATGTCTCAGCTGGAATTTCTCTCTCCAGAACTCCAGCCTTTGATGTTGACAGCAGGCATCTCACCATGGTTATTAGATCACTGCTTGCCTATGGTCACACCCATCCACATGGGGTTGCTGAAACTCTGAATATCAGCCCAGAAAAAAGTGGTGTCCTGCAGGTAAAAGATGGAATATAAGTTTTTTGTCAAGATTTAACTCCTTTTGGCAACTAAGTGCATTGGAGTCCCTCACTCTCTTTCCCTTCTCCAATGGCTTGGGGAGGACAATCAGGAAAGGAAAGAAGGTAGAACTCGTGGTTTGAGATAAGAACAGTTTAATAATTAAGTAAAAGATAATATTAATGATAATTATCAAGAAAAGGAGAGGGAGAGAGTGCCATAAAACCCAAAAACATAAGAGATGCCCAAGGCTTGCTCCCCACCCAGTGATCGATGCCAAACCCATCCCCTGGCTGGGTTAGCCTCCCCAGTTCATACCCTGGCTGTGATGTCCCCTCTGATGGAACATCCCTTTGGCCAATTCGGTGTCCTGGCCGTGCTCCCCTCCAGCTTCCCTTTTCCCTTTTCACTGGCAGGGAATAAGGCACCGAAAAGTCCTTGATTTAGGACGAGCACAGCTTAGCAACAACCAAAACATCAGTGTGGTGTCAGCTCCATCCTCCTGCTAAATCTAAAACACAGCACTGAACCAGCTACTAAAAACAAAATTAACCCTATTGGAGCCAAACCCAGAGATTGTTGAAAACCTTTTAGATGAAGAGTTTAGTTTTTGATTTTGGTGTTGGGCTGTTTCTCCCCTTTCAGTACACATATAATCATTTTTACTTAAGGTGTGAGGGCTGACTTTTGATTATTTTTTGTATATATATATAAGGAAATATTTTGTTTTCCCCGAGTGTTACTATTGTGTGCATTGTCCATACTCCTAGATAAACCTTTTTCCAAAGACTGGGTGACTAATATTGGTTGGGTTTTTTTGTTTTCAAGACAGTTTTCTTCTTGCTGTAGAATAAAGAGATTTTTCCTTTTTTTTTTTTTTTTTGTTTGTTTGTTTGTTGGGTTTTGGGGTTTTTTTGTTTGGGTTTTGTTTTTTGTTGTTGTTGTTGTTTAATTTATCTTCTCTCTTTTGGAATCTCATCTGACCAGAAAGACCCAGCTATGAGGGTGAGGTAACTCACATCTCTGGGAGCATCTCATCCACACTGACAGAGCACGAAAGGCCATCACCACTGGCTGGGTGATGATTTTGCAGCCCTGGAAGTTTCACAGGAACCATGTCTCGCTGTGAGTAAGTCCCTTGCTACTTACTGGGTCTGTCTTCTGTGAGTTTGAAAAGGTCAGGAGTTCATTCCACTTGACCCAGGCAAAAAAGGCAGACTTGTGGCTAAAGATGAGAGTTTGAGCAATAACTCTCCAGAGGGTGAAGAGAAACAGTTATAAAGGAAGAGAGAGAGCTATTTATACAAATTTTTAATTGTAAACCATTAGTGACATCAGAGAAATATCAGCAATAAAGTCCACAAGTGTGTTGAAAACTTTATTAAAAAATAGAAAAACTACCTCAGTAGCACCTTCACCTCCTGTGAACCACTTGTAATATTATGAAACTGAGAGAGTTATTTAAAAAAAAAAGTCTTCAAAAGACTCCAAGAGGCAGAAGTACCAGATGGAAATGTTATCAGAGACAGGCATTTAAATACCTAAATATGTAAGGTTTCTTGGTGTTTGTTTCCTTTCTATCCTTCCAGCTTGGACAAGGAAATTGGAATAGCTCAGCTCAAAGCAAGATTTTATTTTTTCTTCTTTTTTCTTCCTGAATAGAACTCTAGAGAAGAGCTGGTACAACATTCAGAGAGTAGCACATTGTTGTGGTGCTTTTTTGATACTCACTACATGGAACACTTTTTGAGTAATGAAACAGAAAACTAAGGATATCTGAATTTTAAAAGAATAATAATTCTGGACATTGTGGAGAAGAAAGGAAAAATACCATATAGAGTGGGACACCAGAGTATCCTTTTAGTTATTTATACATTTTATTGTTTGATGTAGATCTTGCTAGGGCATTGCCCTGCCTTTTTAAAATATTAAAAACATCTACAGAATTACAGTGCAGCAAGGGCCAGGTTTAAACCCTCAAACCCATATAAACAGATATTAAGATAGAAATATTTGCTATAACTTCATCCTGTGTAATTATGTCCATAAAAAAAGGTAATAAATATGATATGAAAATTGCAATTCAGAGTATTTGTAGGTCTTAAGTAATTAAAGTTCACAGGAACTTTGTCTGGTAATAAAATGTTGCTTTTGCAGTTTTAATATTAAAATATGGAGACAGAGCTTGCTGCCAGTGACAGAGTTGTGTAAAAATGCAATTAATCTTCCCACACAACCCCTGTTTCAGAACAGAAGTTCTGTCCCTGTCAGAGGCAGGAAAACAGAGGCAACGACACATCACAGACATTCAGAAATGTGAGTGAATTAGGAGCAGAAGTCCCCAGAAAATAGTGCTGAGGTCTGAGTTCCTAATTCAGTCCAATATCTTCAAAAATCTCACCGAAGAGGAAGAAAAGGACAATTTGTGTGTTTGTCATCTACACAATTTTAGGGGCGTGTTACCTGAATATTCTGAAGTTCTGCAAACATCCTGAGGTTTTTTATGGGGGGGAGTTTATCAGCTTTTACTTGGACATTGCTTCTTTTTTTCTTCAGGATAACAAATATTATGATAATCTGATTTGTCTGAGACACGAATGGATCAGGAGCAAAATCCTTCCTCCACTCTCATTTTCTAGACATTAGCTCATGTTTTTTGAAAGCTGCGTGCTGCAACTTCACTGTGCTACCACAGTCTGCACTCAGCTTTAATTTGGGACGACTTGGCTTAACCTGACCTCTTATCACAAGCCAAGGAGGAGCTCTGGTTGTGCCTTTTCCCAGAACACAACAATATTGGCATGGCACCAAGCTGGCACTCTGCACCCTGGGCCCTGGCTGGGAAATGAGGTCTGTAAAGACATCCCCACGCCAGCCCTCGTGTGTGCACACTCATCCTCACACACTCACACCCGTGCTCTGCTTTGGGCTCCAAGGTGTGACACCAGGAAACCTCCAAGGTGTGACACCAGGAAACCTCCAGAAGGGTTGGGAAGCGTGGTCATGACTTGGCAGTGGGTTTTTGAGAAATTTCAGAGACAGGCTGAAGAAAGCAATTTCTTTCTTGACTTGCCTTGAATTTTAATGGTTGACTCAGTTTCTAAAGGGAACTCTCTTTAGCTTCCCAAGAAATGTTTATGGTGAGGTGTTTGCCCTGACCAATGGAAGGTCTCCTCTCTGTTCTTGTTGTTCATTCCTTTCTGGTGCTGGACACAGACACATGGACATGATCCCAGAAGCTGAACCTGCTGGAGGGAAGCTGCTTGATCTCTCTCAATCACCTTTTTAAAAATAATATCTATCTATAAATAAATTATATCTATCTATCTATAAATAATCTATATCTATATCTATATCTATCTAATATCTATCTATAAATAATATCTATCTATAAATAATATCTATCTATAAATAATATCTATCTATAAATAATATCTATCTATAAATAATATCTATCTATAAATAATATCTATCTATAAATAATATCTATCTATAAATAATATCTATCTATAAATAATATCTATCTATAAATAATATCTATCTATAAATAATATCTATCTATAAATAATATCTATCTATAAATAATATCTATCTATAAATAATATCTATCTATAAATAATATCTATCTATAAATAATATCTATCTATAAATAAAAGCCTTCTGATCTTCAATCCCTGAACTCTGAGTCTTTGTGGAAAGGACCAGGCCCTAGCTAGGGCCAACAACCTCCCTTTCTACAAGGAGGGATGACAGATATGTAAACATGGCAGAAAGGTGTCTGAATGTAGAAACTGAGAATGAGACAGAAATGAATGTTTAAAGTAAGGGATTTTGGGCCAATCTTAATGGACAGCTAAGAAAGCAAAGGT
This sequence comes from Vireo altiloquus, assembly GCA_013396875.1. Taxonomy (NCBI): domain Eukaryota; kingdom Metazoa; phylum Chordata; class Aves; order Passeriformes; family Vireonidae; genus Vireo; species Vireo altiloquus. The sequence continues at coordinate 46,393 of VZRF01011076.1, forward strand.
TATGTTGAGTTGGAAAGAGGTATTGTGACTTAGAGCAAAGGATGAGCTAACCACAAACAAAAGAATGTTTTTACCAAGCAGAAAGATACCACAGCAAAGAAGACATGGTGATGTGGCAAGTAGAAAAAAACTCTAAGAATTTACCATCGTAAGCTAAATTGTAAGCTTAACTCTTCAGTATGTTACTTAAGAGTAAGTAACATACTTCCTCTTGTGATTGGATAATAATGACTATAATATGGTAATGATAGTAGTGGTGATAGGCTATGGGCAAAGGTATTGTGTATGATGTTAATTGGTTGTCATGTATTAAGGTGTTCAGTAAAGAAAAGTATATAATATCTTGTAACTTGAACAGAAAGTGGCTTCAGGCATCCCTTTAAACTGCAGCTGGGCAGTTTTGAGGTTGGGCTCTGAATATCCACACCCTGGACTGCTGTAGCTTTGCACATGGAATAAAACAGCATTTTGGAAGAGCCTCCTGAAGTCCAAACATCCTTCATTGACTTTTCCTCTACACAGAAGAGCTGGAAATGTATTCAAGATGTAAAAAAAACCCACCTTGATCCAGTGTGAAACACCAGTTCCTGCTCTTGGTGGTTGTGAGGTCATTGAAGCCTTTCAGAAACCGGCATTTGGTGAGTTCATATAGAAGAGTTCCTCCAAGGTTTTAAATAAAGTTTAAAAGAAAAAAAATTCCCTATTTTTCCTTTAATTGGACAACATCCCTGGTGGTACCCCTTCCTTTCCCAGCTCCTTTTATCGCTGGCTATATTTGTTAGAGGCAGACACCCAAGTCTTTGCGAGCAGGGATGGAGAAAACACACTGGGCATCCCACCCGTGTGTTGCCAACTTCCTGGCAAGACACTCCACTCTCACTGTCTCCTCATTCTGCTGGTTTGAAGGATCTATTTTTATTTTTCTTTAAAGAGCAGAGTCCTTCAGGCTGGTCAGTAAGGAGCCCTGTCTCCAGATGCCAAAGGGACAACACAGAGCCACTTTGTGAAGAAGAGAGAGGGGTCTAACTAAGAAGTGCACTTGGACGGTGCTGAAAGACATCTGTCAAGCTGTCTAAGAGTCCCTGCACCTCGTTGGAGCCAGCCTTGGGAGAGAGAGCAGGGAAATCTCCATCCCCAAACTGTCTCTGTCACACTGGGAGGTTAAGAATTGGCCTTTGTGCTCGGTGAGAGCCAGGCAGGGGACAGGCAGCTCCTGGGAGAAACCTCTCTGTGCCCAACACACTCAGGCCAAAATCGTGGTGATTTCCCTTGGCAAGCTGCACCCATCTTATCCCCTCCCTGTATCTCCAGGCTGTGTTTTGATTGTCTTCAAAAGGGCATTTCTCTTGCTAAATCACAGTGTGCTCTGTTCATCCCTCTTTCCCAACCAGTAAAAAAGATGCTGTGCGAGAAGCACCCAAAGGAACTCAATGTATTAACTCCCTGTGGCGCAGCAGGGCTCTGACACAGCTGAGTGTTGGAGTACCTTTATCAAGGATGGGGGCTCAGGCAGACGTTCCACAAGCTTTTTATTATTTTATTCAGGCATCAGCCTCATGTACATGAGAGAAGGTACACGGCTCACACCTACACTGACAATCCAAGGTTTCTTAGTTACAGAACATAATTAAAAGGTTTTCAACCAATAACATACTTTTAAAGTTTGCAAGCAAGTGTTCTAACTAGTCACTAAAAAACACAATTATACCTATTACAAACAATACTCACTTGTATGTCTTATAATAATACACAATATTCCATTATTAAACTTAAAACTTCAGTATCTTTACTAAACACATTTTCTACAACTCTTAAAACTTCTCTAAACCAAGCCTAAAACCACTAACCCTTGTTCTAATGTCTTTATGGTCTAAATTATTGTATCTTCTTCCACATTCTAATTTTTACAGTTACAACTAAATTTAAAATCTTTATTTCTAAAACCTACTTTTCTCACTCAAACTAAAAACCTTCTCACCTTTTACATTTCCCACACTGACAACCCTGAAGACAATGTGCTTTCCACTACAGCAAGCCTTGGCTTGGCAAAGCTTTTCCATCAAGTGACTTACCTGCATGGGCAGCAACATCTCCCTGCTGGTCTCATCCTTGCAGCCTCCCTCTCCCACCTCAACCATTCAGTCACAGCTGTAATCCAGTCCAGCAGCCATCATTTATTCTGGTCCCCCTTCAGACTGTTCTAAGCTGTCTGACATGTCGGAGTCTAGGAAAAAGTTTGGGAACTTTTCCTGCTCCTCTGGGTGTTTGCTTTACTCTCAGAGCTCCTCAAAAAAGGCTTGGCCTGCAAACCAAGCTCGTGGGAGCATTTGCTCCAATTCTGAATGAGCTGAGAGCACCAAAGGAATGAGGAGATGTTGTTTAGTGCAGTACAGAGTGTGGAGTTGGAGTTTTTAGGTTTTGCTATATATATTATAT
>VZRF01011076.1:48892-189142 GCA_013396875.1 Vireo altiloquus
AAATAAACAAGCTTTGAAACAGCAGAAAGAAGCCTCATTTCATCTTTTCGGGACATGGGACAGTGAAATAAGGAACACAGCTGGGCCAGATGTCAGGGTCCAAAGAAGAACACCTCCCCCCTGACATGACAAAGCCTTGAAATGACTTAATCCGTGGAGAAAATGCTGGAATAAATGCTAGTTTTAGATATCCTGTCTCTCCCTATCTCAGGGGAGGAGGTGTGTTCCTCAGTGACATAATGCCAGCAAACACAGGCTGGATAATGTACCCACCGTAGGATTTGTGCCTTTCTGCTGCTCAGATTGCACAGATACCTCCCCGAAAAAGGCTCACAGGCCTCAAGTCCTGCCCTGACACATCAGGGATGTGGTTTCCTTGTTCAACACAAGTATTCTTCAGAACTCCATCACCAAAGGATGACACATGTCCTTCACCGCTGCAATGTCATCAAATGTTGCTCAGTGGAAGAGATGTGAGCTTTGCCTTCCCTATTTGTTTATCAGCCTAAATTTTTATTGTCACTTCAATTTCTAGTGAGATGGCTGGGTAAAGGCAAGAAATCCAGCAGGATATCCAGATGTTTTCATCCAACTGGGAGACAGTAACTTCTACAGCATTCCATAGAAATGCTTCAGAAGCAAATTAAGAAGGAAAGCTGAGTCTATAAAAAGCTTAAGGGTGTCTTTTTCAAACCTGATATATTTATAGAAAATTTCTTTCTTCTGTGGAAAAAACTTAAAAAGAAATTCAAGACAAAGAGCTTAATAGAAAAAAAAGAAAGGATCCATTGCTCACAGTTTGAGCCAAGGCTCTTCAAATGGGAATGCTGCTGAGTATTTTAGAAGGGAAAATGAAAGAAGAAACTCCTAATTTTACCTACTCAGAAATATGGATGTCCTGAATACATGCATGGATGTGCCAGAAGCCCTGTGGGAAGGTGGGAGTTGAGCACCCCAATGCTGTTTGCCTGGTGTGCTGATGGGCGAAGAACATCTGCTCTGAAAGCCAGTGAGGGAAGATGCTGCAGAACTGAGGGAACAAATTCCTATTAAGGCAGTGACAAAGGTGTGAAATACATCATCATCACCACCACCACAGGCAGGTGCTAAGCAAAGAAAGGTACTAAAACCAGAGGGTTTGTGGATGCCTCATCCCTGAAACAGTTCAATTGTAGAACTGTAGAACAATTGTAGAACAGGTGGAATTGGTGGCTGAGCAACCTGGTTTAGAAAAATATGTCCCAGCCCATGGCAAGGGGTTGGAATGAGATTATCTTTATTTAAGTGCCTTTTCAACCCCAACCATTCTATGATTCTAAAATTGGGGCTGGCCCAATGACATATTCCAGGGTGAAGCAGAGGAGAAGCAAGTCATGTCAGGTTAAAAGTTAATGAAGAATATCTGAAATGAAAGGTGATGGAAATGTTACGAGGTGTGCAAAGAAAGGGAGAGATGCAAAAACAATGCAGCATTTTGATGTTCTCTGTAGTGCAGCCAGCCCAGTCCCATCTCCAGTCTGCTTGGCTGGAGGAACAAAGCAGGACAACCTTCCTCAAAGAGTCTGAAAAGAATCAGAGAACAGCTCCTGCTGTGGCTCATTTTTCAGTCTCCAGTTCAAACACAACAGGGGCTGTTTGTTCCCACAGTGCAGGCCTGACCTTAAAATCGTTCACGAGCTTTTGCAAACTGCAGCCCAGCTGGTTGCAGAGCTTCAGCCATCTGCTGCTATTTTTAAATCTCCAGGTTGCAGACAGTTTTCTTTAGTTACCACTCCTCTGGGATTGCCTTAAAGAGAAGTCCACGGAGCAGCAAGGCCCCTGTTAGCATCCCAGGGATCCTGAGGGATTGAAGTGCAGCAGGAAAGGCAGCAGGGCTGATCTTGTACAAATGAGGGCATTTAAGGGAGCATCCATTCCTACAAAATCTCAACTCCAGCAGGGTTGGGAGGCTTCAGGCTTCTGCCATGTAATCATCAGACAGAAGTTGGGTTGATGCCTTAGGTTTTAACTTTTCTATGTTCCCAGCCCTGCAGTGCCCAGTGTAACTCTGCAGGTCCCTGGAGCTCGTTCAGTGCTGTTCTCTCATGCTCACACTGACATAACAAAGCCTCTCCAGCTCGCTCTCCAAGGACACCCAGACCCTCCTGGGCCCAACAACTGCAAACCTTCATCTTGGGGAGAGGGGGGCAAGCNACTACCAGCTGGATTTGGAGAAGGAAAAATGGAACTTTTATGTCACTGTCAGAGATTTCTCGGCTTTAGGTGGCTGTTGAAGGCCACAGACATGGACAGAGAAAGTTTTACCTACAGAAATTTCACTTGCCCTCCTGTTAGAAACATTGCATTACACATCCGGATTCAAGGTTTCTCCAACAGCCTGGCACCCCACAGCCTGTCCTTCCTACTTCCATCTCCATTGGAGCAGGTTTTGGCTCCACAAAATCCCAGGGAATGTCCCCAGTTCTGTCCTGTGCCTCATGGAAGACTGAGATCCTGAAAATCTCTACCAAACAGTCAAACTGCCTCCACCAACCTGAGACATGGATTAATCAGACAACTGTGTGCCAAAATTTTAGTGTTCTGCTGGATTTCTATTTCAGTAGAGGCAAATAATTTCTGTCTATATCTAGATGTGATTGAGAGGCAGTTGACACAGTCGAATATAAAATCCTTCTCTTTCACCAGACAAGACTACATTTAAAGTCTTCTCCAGTGCTTGTCATTCTGTCAAGGAACTACATTTTGTATTTGATAATTTATATATTTGCCTTTTAGATGTCAAACTTAAGTATAAGATAAAAACTGGAGTGTAAAGATCCATGTCAAATATTGAAAATGGTTTTATTTTTGTTGAAAATTTTATGATTTTTAAAAAATATTCTGTTCAAAACTACAGATCCTGTCTTGGTGTCCTGACCGTATAAATCTGTGTAGGCATATACAAGGGTTTCTGTTAGAGTCTGTCAGGATCCCATCAGTATTGTCAGAGAACTTTCCAGTTATCCAGTTAAACTGAATTTTATCATCTGAACAGTTTTCATGTTTCATTAAGTGAATCCAGTAGAGTTGCAGTGACTTTAATGGGCCCTTAGAAAGTCAGCTCACATGTGAACTCCTGCCTTGCCAACATCTAAATTTTGAAGTCTTGGCTTGCAAGTCAAGATACGTTTCCCCTGGAATAACAGAATTATACTGTGTTTTAATATTATTAAAAAAAATAATCTGCTTCAAAACACTCACAGAAGGCTGTATGAAAAGATAATGTTTCCTTTCCACGTAAAAGAACTGTAGTTAAAAAAAAATCCAAAACCCTAAAAGAAATAATAAAAAGAGCTGTAATTAAAAAAAAAAAATCCAAAACCCTAAATGAAACAATAGAAAGAGCTGTCCAAATCATGTTGATGAATGTAATCTCAGCTGCCAGCTGTGTCTCCATCGAAACTTATCCAAGAATTGTTTTATATCTTCACTGGGATAACAGCAGTTGGAGATGTGTGTTCCACACAGCCTTACCACTAATTTCACATAACTCTGGCTCACATCTGTGCTTTCCATATACAAGACTCCATGCACAGAATTTTGTGCACCTACCTGCCCACTTTTTACCGAATCACAAGGAAGTCATACTCCAGTCTGAGGATCCAGCTTGGCACAGTGTGAGATCCCACTGGTTTCCATACCTCAGCTACCACTAAATCCCATACATTGCCAGCTAATTAAACCTGCAGACTTTGCAGCTCTTCCAGTTCTGTTCCATTTTCTTTACTCATGCAAAACATTGAAGTGACTTTACTAAGCCAAGCTCATAGGACTGGGCACTATTTAAATCATTTATGCTGGTTTATATTTGGAATAAATGCATCGTGGTGAAACCCTACGGTTTTTCTGAGGCCATTATTAAAATTTAACAATGAATTCCATGTTTGAATGGGTTCAGGAAACAGCTATTATGTATCAAGGAGCCAAAGTCAAGGCTTTTTAACAATATTGGACAAAAGCAGTTAATTGGACAAACAATCCTTCGGGGAAAGAAAGAGGTTATTGTTCATGCAGTGGAAACCACAGCATAATAATTAACCACTCTGGATGTTTTGACAAAAGGTCAGATGCAATAGAAGCACAAAGTGCTTGAAAATCCATGTGAGAAGTCCTCATGTGACAAGCCAAAGTACTTGAAAAGGACATAAACACGACTCAAACATGTGAATCTTAAGTACCCAAATCACTTAAGTGTTCATACAGGGACCAGGTTGTCTTTAAAGCCCCTCAAAGCCAGAAGTTCAAGTTCTGAGCAGATTCACAGCTTCACTCCTGCCAGAGCTTGAGCAGGAGACAGAAATCAGTGATTTCTCCAAGTTCTCTGAACATTGCCACTCTCCAACTGCACATAACAAGAGGACCAAAGGTGTTCCTCACCTTGCTGGAGTTCAGTTTTGGAAAATCTCATTTCTGTGCATGTACTGGGCAGAGGGAGGTGACAACTGAGAGTGACTCCCCCCTAAAATGTCACCGAGACATATTATTTCAGGATATGTTTGTATTAGTAAATATAATTGCCAAGTTTGTTGTCTGCTACACCCAAGAACATACAGTATGTTATGATAAAACATATAAACAACTGAAAAATAAAACGATAAACTCTACCCCTCCCATTCCAAGGTGGCCTCATCCAAGCTGCATATGGAAAATCTTGAAAACTCTTGAGCACATATTTTGTTATTTTTTTTCAGTAGTGAAATGAAACTTTGACATTCCTTCCAGTCTTTTACCTACAAGCCATGGAAATGGAAATGCAAACCTAGATTCATAAAGCATTTTGTGTGCATTATCTGGGCAAAGGATAATTAAAAATCATGTAAATCTGGCAGCCTCAGCAACAGCAAAAATGGAAAAAAGTCCTAGAGACAAAATGCCCACCTGTGGCAAGTAAATTGCAGTCTATCAGTTCAGGTCTCCTTTATCAATAGTATTTACTAAGAAAGACTCATTGAAGCACACTTGGAAGATTAACAGAACTGGAGTGACATGAATTAGCAAGGAATATGTGTGAAATTTCCACATCACAGGTCTTTTGGCTTTCACAGGTTGAAACAGGTGTCCAAGATTCACTCCCTTGTCTGGCTTGAGTCTTGACCAAGCAGAGCTGAGGTCAGGTTTCTTACAGCCCACATGAAAGCATTAATGGCCTTTCCCTAATATCACAAAAAAAACCCATTTCACATTGCCATGACAACACAAAACACTGTAAAGCCAGATAGGAATATAATTTAGTTCCTCTTTCACTCCTTGAACAATGTTAAACAATTTTGAGTGAATCAGATCTGGCTCTGAGACAGAAAACACAGTGACGCTCTTCCCACACAGCACTGATAGGATATGGCATCAGGCAGGCCCATCATTTCTCTCTCTCCCCTTTATTTCATGCCAGGTTCTTCTTGATTAAATAATGTGAAATGATAAAACAAACAAAAAAAACCTGTTTGAGATCCCCAAAGGAAACCAAATGTGTGCTGCAGCTCGTTGTTTTTACAGTCACATCTATCTTTTGGACAGATTGGTACCTGTGACTGCTCCATTTACTTTTCAGGGGAAAAAAAAAAAAAAGAAGAAAGCAAAACTATGACTGTTTCCAGCAATTGCACTTAACAGCCACTTTTAGTCAAGAGTTGCTGTTTGGCTCTCATGCTTCCAGGAAACATTGTTCTGTTTGCTTTCAATGGCAAAGAAAAAAATGAATTAATAAAAAGTCCCTCCAGGTTTTTGTCTAGAAGCAAGGGTACACCCTTTACAGCAGGGAACTGAGCACCAGATGGAGGGAGAAGAGATGAAATGGAGGGACCAGCTCTAACTGATACTGGTCCTTCTCATTGCCTTGAATATAAAGTGTAAAGGAAAGGACGAGAAAGGTAAGAATTTTCTAGAAATGTTACAAAAAATGGCCCAATATTATCACCACACTGATCATTTCCACCAGCTTCTCAATTCCTGCCCTAAGACAAGAATAGAAACAAAACAGAGGAAAAGGCACAATGAGGGCAATTCATGGCACGAATTTTAGAGCATGACAGATCAGGAAGTTCAGGAAATCATGAGCAGGGGAGTGCATTGAGTTTCTAGGGTTCTTTTTTATCCAAACCTATAAGCCTCATAACGAAATGATTGAAAAAGGTGAAAACCTGTTGTTTAAACAGGTACGGCTCAGGGACTGTAGGGCACAGAGTTCAACCAAGGCGAAAGGAGAATTAATCCTTCTGAGTGCTATTAAAATCCACCAACCAGTCGCCTTGTGTGCCCTGTGTCACTTCCCTCCATCCATTCTGTGTTCCTGTGTTTATTTTGTACCCTGCCCTTACCAAATTCTGGACTCTGCAGTAATTTATCGCAGCATTACAGGCAGCAGGCCTGTGGAGGAACAGGAATGGCTGTGGGCAGGCATCCATGGGTACATGGGAGTGGTGAGAAGCACAGCTCCCTAGAAAGTTTTACTTCCCAACAGCAAAAGGGAACCTTCAAGTCGACAAAGATTTTACCTCTGAGGAACAGCATTCATAGACCTAGGTGGCAATTTAATTTCAAGAACCTAAAGCAAAGTGATCTCATAGATGGGTAATGTCTAATTAGTAATTAATCTATTTAAACAGAGGTTCTATTTCATGATTCAGCTTTGGAAAGTCTATTAAAGGATGTGTTTGCCGCAGATGGAATTCTGGGATAATTTAGGTAATATCCAACAACTTACATATAAAAAATTTGGTACTTTCAAGGACATCAAGCTTGAACGAAACCCAGAACCATTCTTGACACAGATGTTTACACATCCCAGACTTCATCATAACATCCATATTCTTAATATAATTTATTGTTTGACACTTGGCACGTCCAAACTTCAGCTGGGTAAGAGCAGGGAAAACATTGAAATACGATGAGAAACTCTATGTTTGTATTATTTTGTTATCCTAATTTTTAAAAACATTAAGCTGTGAATTGTGACTGGTGCAGCTGGTGGATATGGAAGGACAATGGAAGCTTCCTGGAGTGCAGGCTGTCATTATGTTATGTTTCAATTGCCTTTCTTCCCTTGCACGTGTTAAAGGTCTACGTAGAGCCGAGCGAGATGAAATCTAAAATTAAATTGCCACAGTTACAATGGGGAGGCAGAATATGTATTTAGTTCTAAAGATAGGTGGGTAAAGTCGGGGCCCATGTCTCCACAGATTGTCTCTAGAGTCAGTGGAGCAACAGGGGTTTCTCCAGGGGTGAATCCCAACCACTTTCCTCCGCTTTCTGGTAAATTGTCTTGTGCTGGAACATCCAAAAACCAGAGTGGGAACACCTCCACACCCCTGGCACGACAACTGGACCTTGGGCAAAGCAAAGTGGACTGGTTTTGCATTGCTCAGCTTTACCCAGGAAATTTGGGAGATTTGGGCTGGCCCATACAGGCACTGACACCCACATTCCTGACTTGGGAATGTTTCCTTTTCCTTTACAGACAGTGTGGGTATTTGGGATGCTGTGAGGTACCATGGTAGGTGGTTCCTGGATAATCTAGGGGAATATTCACCCTTTATCATCTTCACTCAGAGGGTGGTGAGGTCCTGTCACAGGGTGCCCAGAGAAGCTGTGGCTGCCCCTGGATCCCTGGCAGTGCCCAAGGCCAGGTTGGACATTGGGGCTTGGAGCAGCCTGGGATAGTGGGAGCTGTCCCTAGGTGTTCCTAGGGTTTAGAGCTAGATGATGTATAAGCTCCCTTCCAATCTAAGCCGTTCTAAAATTCTATGTCCTTTTCCTGTTGGAATGTGTGATAAATACAGAGGTTTGTGCCTGGTTATCACCAGGGCACAGACAACCCCCGTTAGTCCATAGGCATGGAGGTCTCCCTGCATACATCGCAGTGATGCCAGAAGGACTTTTTGCTTTTTCTTTTATACCCCTCTTACATACTCTTTTATAGTTTTATGTATTCTTAGTGCTTCTAGCCTANTTTGAGAAATCTTTGTTAATTTTGCAAAGCCTATCAGTGTAATGCCATTTAAATGCAACGATGTGCATGCATTTTTGGGACATTCCACCTAGACAAAGTACTGTACCCAAAGATGCTGAAATGAATACCGAAGTAGAAACCCCTTTTCCCCACAAACTGTGTATTTTTAGGAAATTTTAGGACCAGGGAAAGGCAACAGCAGGGGCTGTTTGAACAACTGTGTCCCAGGCTTGCTTTTTCGGGGACATTTTGTTGAGTTTCTGGGTGATCACATTTGCCCACTTGACATTTGTTAGTGGGTTTCGATACTTGCTGCTTCATGCCTTTAATTCCTTTGCTGGGTATGTTTCAACTATTTTAATGAGCTGATGATAACTTTGAAGGGTGCTTGTCTAGCACAAAGCAAAACCATCTGTGCCAGGAGTGGAGGCACCATTAGCAGCCATGGCCTGAATCCCTGCTCTCAGTTCAGGGACCAGGTACTACAAAAACACTTTAAAATATACCATTAAGCTTTTTCTTCTTTAAGAAGAAGGGAGAGGTTTAAGCCTGGAATTCACATTAAATACTTTTTTTTTTCATTTAATTTTCTTAAGAGCTTTACTGTGAACTGTTTAAACATTATCATTGTTAATACAGGGTCTAGTGGAAATAGTCCCTGCCCACAGCAGGAGATAGGAAATAGGTGAGCTTTAAAGTCCCTTCCAACACAAAACTTTCAATGATTCTTTGAGTCTATGAAATACACCAACAAATCACAATTTGTTTACTCTGGTTTGAGTTTTTTGTTTGTTTGTTTCTTCACTAGCGAAATAATTACTGTACCTCTTTAATATTTATTTATTCTTTAGTGATCATAAGCTAAAGCAGCTAACATGGCACTGTCCTATTACATCCCAAATGGAAAGACAGTGTTGTTTGTCTTCACAGTTTTGGACCTCTAAGTATAAAAAAATAAGCCAAGATCTTTGCAAGGTGTAGACTAAGGGACAAATCGTGAATCTCACATTTTCTGCACCACTAACTCTTAAGTTACCTCAAGTTTGTCACAACAAACTATTTACTGTGGGTGCATTCTGCAACTGTTCTGGCTTAGAGACTCTTTAGGGCAAAAAGGGTTAATTTGGAGTCAATGGAGGCACTGAGATAACAGCAGGTATAATTGGAAAGATATCCTAGAAATTGGGCACGAGGTCCTGGTACTCTTCTTCCTTTCTAAGTATAATTTGGAAGAGTTCACTTCCAGGTGAGGGCCTGCTTTGCCTGCCATAAAAACAAAGAATATTCCTTTACTTAAATGGCAGCAACAAGTGAAGAGTGGAAAAGCAGAAATTGGCTCAGTCTTACAGGTGGGCACATGAAGAATGGTGCAGAAAGTGAAATTGCACTACATGGCGAATGAAAAATGAAGAATCATGAACAGTTCGTATGTTAGCACAACTGATTTTGTTTATTTTTAAACCACCCCAAAATCCAATCATGCTCTATGTACATAGGCAATACACGGGATAGCACACCAAATGTAGACAAGAAAGATAAGATATATTCTGGTTTATTTTGCTGGTGATTTTCCTTTTTATTATTTTTTTCGTTGTACATCTGCTCAAGTTGATGAAATGATCCAACCCCTATGGATTCTTACGCCGATCCTATCTCAACTCCCAATCCCACACTGTCTCTCAGAGAGGAGAATCCATCCCATTACCTCTGGGGGGTTTTTCTGAATGCTGGAATGTGCTGGTTTTCTGTCAGCTCCTCCGGGCCTCATTTCTTATGGAAAACTGTTTAGTGCAGAACAAATATATCAGCATGGATCTGCTTTAACTATATTCTATAGTTAGTAGGTAAGACCAGCTAATGCTTTGGGTTACTCAGGAAATCGTAAGTATCACACACACAAATGAAAACAGAAAATAATCTTCCACGTCGTTTAGAGTGTTAAATTTCTTTCTCTTTTCCAGTGTCGTTTATTTCTCTAAGCACTGCTGCAATTCTTTCCACTTGTCTTTATGCTCTTATTTTCTTAGAAAACTGTATACTAGGCTTTCTGTATAAAACATATATATAAACATTTATATATATATATATATATATATAAAAAAACAAAGCAACCACCCCCAAAATGGACTTCCAGGTATGTATTTGTCCCTCATTAGAAATATTCCATGTGTACATCTATTCGTGGTCCCTGAATGTCACAGCGCTGACTACTGGAACGGGGTCAGAGAGAAAGGGGACTTCTTTTCTTCTTGTTTTGCTTAAATTCACACAGATAAATTACACAAGGTGAACAAAAGCAGAGTAGCCACAGGAACAATCAGGTCCTGTTTACACATTGGCACCATGTTGTTCTTGTTGTCATTGTTAATGCTCTTGAATTTGACTTCTAGTTATTACTTCCCAGGAATTAATATATCAATATATATTTTTTGTCACACATATTCTACCTTCACAATCAGCTGGGTGCAGGTTCAGAGAGAATTAAACACTACAAAGATCCTGTGACTCTGGAATTTTTTACCCTGCTTAACTTTTCTGGCCCTTCTTTCTCAAAGATGATCAATCATTTAGGAAATCATGGTTAATTCTATGTAACAACTAATTTTTAGTAGCCTTTCCTTCCAAAAGATGCTTTTGGATGCTGATTTGAGATTGTTTTTTTTTCCTATTCATTGCTGGCATTAGATATCAGCCTTGCATTTTTGTATAAATACTGTTTTTTCAAGTGTAAGGTCCCCCTTGTTGGTACAGATGGTTTTCTGTCCTCAATATCTATTCTTTCAGGAAACAAACTGCTCATTGGAACTACTCATCATTACGGAGTGATGTGGTGGGAGGACCCCCCACACTAAATACACCTCAAAATTGGGTGGTAGCAAGAGAGGGGTTAAACTTCAGCCCAATTTATTGAGGTCATGACTTCTTGACCTGAAGACTCTGTAATTGAAAAACCTCAGATATAAAAAAATGCTATTAAGATATGGGGGCAAAAGAAAACAAAAAAAAAAAAAAGGGAAAACTGTATTGAATTAAAAAAACCCCAAGGTACTGCTTGCTGGTTTACAAAGAGTCTATAACACTGATAAAATCTTCGGAAACCAATGTGCTGCTTTTTTTTTTTTTTTGCCTTTTTTTTGTTTGTTTGTTTGTTTGTTTGTTTTCCTCTCCTCCATGCCTTTCTTTATTTTGGCTTCATTTCAACCCGGGAGTTCATATCATCCCCTTCCAGGTCATACTCTTCTACTTGGCCGCTGGTCCACACCTTCATGCGGTCGGTGAGGTCGCTGGTTCTGGGCGCCAGGATGAAGTCGTAAATCAGGGCAGCACTTGCTCCTCCGATGATTGGGCCCACCCAGAAGATCTGAAACACAGGTCCAAGTTATTGCATCAGGTATTTCTGCGTTTGAAGACCCTCTGAGGAGTCTCAGTGTGAAATTCACAGACTATCCTGAATGTTTTCTTAGCCACGTGGCGCAAAGCCAGGAATTTCTCACCATGAACTGGTGATTGACCCGGAGGTGAATAAGTGTGGTTGTGTTGTCAAGTTGTGATATTTAAAATCAGCTTTCTACTGCTAAAACATCCCTGCTGCTCCAGGTAGAGTTGTCAGGAGAGCACAGTTTCTAAAACAACAGGCCATTAGATGCTGTTTTCCAGTTAAATTCCAGCAAAAGGTGAATTTGAAAGTAATAGTTAATGAGGACCTAATTAGGGGTTTAATTTGCTACTGGGTGCTGCATAGCTGGTGATATTGCTGTAATTGTACTGGCCTAATGACTTAAGAAAATTAAAGTTTAGACAAAGAGGTAATAAAAGGATTTTATTAGACAGATTGATTTTCTTAGAAATAACAGATAATATTAAAGGCTTTGCATGGCCAAAGTGCTACTGAGTCTGAAAACTCTTTCTTTTATTCAACAATATCAATAGTTTAACACAAATTATTACCTCAATCTTCTGTCTCTATGAAGGATAATGATTTTCCTATTGAATTCTGAAAATGCCAGCTCCTCGCTTAGTTACTTTCCTCAGTGTCCCAATAATAATGTTCAAGTAGGAGATACTGCCAAAACTTGCTCAATGTCCTCCTTTTGGTTTTACTCTTTAGATTAGAATGGAATCCATATCCAAAATTTTCACAACCCCATTGTATTACTACTAAATTTCCACCAGTGCCTATGCAACTGGCTGCCAAAATCATGAGCAGGAGAGCTGGAACAAGCCCCATTTTATATATTCAAAAACACATGCTCATTTACCATTTGATATCAGCTTTCCTTATTGAGCTTTGGTGAAATAAGTAAATTTTTGTGAAGTTCCTCATTTTAACCACATTTAAACTTTATACTGTTTCCAGAGCTCTTATTCTTGAAAACACGTAAGCAGATGCGCAGTTTTAAGATGTTGAACATTTTATAAGCTTTCAAATATTGTATGATCCATTTCAGTTTATAAAATTGCTTAAGAATCGTTCTAAATTGGGTTTTATCAGGTTAAGCAGTAGCACCTTACAAACTCAGTTCAAACAATAAATACACAATACAGGATTCTGTGTAATAAGGCTTAAACAGTTAAAATGTTTGAAATAAAGAAATGTAAAGGGGAATAAACAAAGGAAATCTAAGGTACTACTCTGAGCACAGAGACTGAATGCGCCTAAGGACTTTGTGTTTGCCTGAGGCTGGTCAGGACCGAAAGGAGAATATTCTTTGTTAAATGAAGCGGAAATGCCATCTCACTGGCTTGGCCCTGATGATACGTGTTGAAATGTTCCTGCTCTTGTAGTTTATGTGTGTTCAGAGCCACTTGTGAGCTAAACAAATTTACTCAGCTTACCCAGTGATTTTGGAAGTTGTTGGCGATGAGCGCTGAGCCGAAGGACCTGGCCGGGTTGATTCCACAGCCCGTGTAATCAATCTGAGAGGTGGAAAGAGAACCAGAGGTGAGTGACGGAGCTTCCCCATCACCTCCCTGCCTTCACTGGCACACCCCGAGGTGGGACATGGCAAATACAAACTCTGAGGGATAAAACTTACAGCAAGAAGATGTCCCAAGGCAACGGAGAGACCGATGGCCAGAGGTGCCGATCCCGAGACGTCGTTCCTTCTCCGGTCCGTGGTGGCCAGGACACACAGCACCAGCTGGAAGGTGGCAATGATTTCAATACCCAGCCCTTGGCCTGCATTGATTCCCTCTGAAAGCTGCATGGAGACAAGAAGGAAAATGTCACTTCACATTCCTGCCTGACTTCGACCAGTGTAACAAAGGTCTGTGGTATCTGTTTCCTCAGCAGAAACACATAGGCCTGCACATCTGTTTCCCTCCTGGGGTTCCTTTTGCTAAACAGGAGGAAAGAATAGGAAGAAAGGGAAAAAAATGAAGAAAAATTAGCTTTGAAACGCTCCCTGCTGTACTCAAGCCTAGGCATAAGCAGCTTTTTTTTGGTGATCCAACGTGGTTGAGTGGTTGCTGCTTCCACTCACTGGACACAGTGAGAGCATAATTGATTTTTGTGTGAGAAACAAATGAGCCAGAGAGTCACCTTCAGCAGAGTTTACTCTCTCAGAAGTGAATTGTGGTGCCTTAGGACAGTCACTCATTGCTTCAGGGATTTCCACATTAATATTAAGATATTAATATTCCACCTATACTGTGAATTAATTGCCTGAAAAAAAATGCCTCAAATGCCACATGAAATATCCTGACATGTCCACGGAGTTCATGTGGGGCTGGTAGATGTGATAGAAGACCAAAAGTACCTAAAACATCTCTAGATACCGATATTTAGGTGTTGTATCTCTAATTTGAACAGATGATTGATGTAGTCAGTGGAGATGAGATTAATTCACCTGATGAAATGCAGGTGATCTGTTGAAAGCTCTGTCTTTTTTTTTTTTTTTTAATAGATCTCATTTGACTACAAAGAGCTTAGACACCTCAGGTAAACTACTTTTTGGTGTCTTAGACTCAAACTGAATCTCACTCTACTTCTTTGAGGTATATAAAAAAAATCCCCAATTAAAGAATCTCAAGGGGCTGATGGGAGGTCTCCAATTTCCTACTGAAGTAAAGTAGATTATCTAGAAAAACTCAAACTGTCAGACATAAATACTCCAATGGCATTATTAGTCAGGAAATCAGCAGAGTTTCTTGTAAATGCTGTAGAACATGTTGAAACCATGGTGATTCACATAAATGGACATTGCAGAGCAGAAATGCTGTCATACTTCAGCAGTACTGCTAAAAATCTTGTGCCTAACAAGAAACCATGGAGCTAAACCATTTGATGTTACAACAAGTTTTGAGTTCTGCTTTTAAATGCTGTATTCAGTGGAGTCTTCATTAAGTCAAGAGCTGAATAACGATCTTAAGCAGAAATAACTCACTTGCACGGATAGGATGAAACATGAGCTTGGCCACAGGCCAGAGAACTGAGAATGTGACTCAAAGTAGGAAGCAAGCTCTGCAAAACTGATATTAATTTGTGCTATCAGTAGGTTATCACATCTGTCAGAGCCCTTGCATTAAAAATTGCTGGGTCATACATGGCAAAAAACATAATTCCATGTTACTGTGACCTGTCCAGAACAATGAGACTATGGGAAATCCTGCTATTAATCTGATTTTGTGGTTTATGCCCTAATTTCCACAAAGCTAATGTTTGAATAACCTTAAAACATAAAGATGTTTAACTGAACTATTTCACTTTCCACATGTGCTATTCACATTTCTTACTTCTTCTCTGTAACAAAGTAGCATAATATCTAATTCCAAAACATTGAAAAAAGTCATTTGAGTCATTAATTGACATATCTGATTTCTAAATCCTGCTTATCTCAAACACTAATAATGTGGTTTTTATATCATGTTCTTTAATATGAAGGAGTCATATCCTCTGAGTTGGAAGCAGTTTATCCACAAATAGAAGGGAATTCTGGTTGAAAGGATGAGTATTTTGATTCCTTCAGCATCCATAGAGTAGAAACTGAAATCCATTAATGAAACCTTCATCATTATTAGGACTTACATGTGAGAAGTATGAATCTGACATAAATACATCCATATGAGATGCATTGAAAATTGCATGATCCAGATCTTCTTCATGATCCAGATCTTGATATCTCTGAATTATTATTCTATTGCTTTTGTAAGTTTTAAAAATAAACACTTTTTCTCTCTGTAGAGACAGTTCAATTTGTGGCTTTCAACAAATTAAACTTCCAATGCATTTCCTTGATTAAAAAAGAAACAATTCAAGAATCTGAAGTACACACTCTCTGGAAAATCTTATCTCACATTTGGAAGGCCAACTGGCCAAACTTAAAAGCCAGGTGTCTTAGCAAAGGAGTGACTGATGTGCACATGCCCAAAAGCAGATAAGAAACCTAATTCTTTTCTATCATAAATGCAACCCCAAAGAAACCAGAGCTGAGGTCTGACGCATCAATGTCAGCATTTGACAAAGCCTTGACATTTTAAAAGATTAAACTCTGACCAACCATTAGCCTTTCCCTTTGCTTGAAGGGCTTCTATAAAAGACAAAAGACAACAGGAGCAAAATTATTCTTTAAAAACCTGTGATAATCCTTATCTTCGAGGGGCGGAAATCATATTCTTCCTTTCCCTCCAGGAAAAACACATCCTACAGCTGACGTGGCTTGAGGTCATTCTCCCTGCTAATCAACACTTATTGATGGGCTGTGTGGAATCAAAGAAAACCTGGAAATATCATAGGAAACCTTTTGCTTTCCTCCAGCCTGGTAATTTTACGCAGCCTGCCAGGAACATTAAGGTTCCACGGTGAGAGCAAGGACTCTGGGCCCTGTTCCAAAATGGGACAAACCCAGGCAAACCTTGGATGTCCTGCTTTGCTGTGGCCTTTGGATCTGCAGTGTGTAAGAGTAGGATAACAGAGTGTTTATTTGCCTCCTTATCAGAGCTGAATTATCACTGCAGCAGCAGCCTGGGCTGTCCAGGGTACTCATGGAACAGCACCCAGCATTCACCATCCCAACCACACCCCAGAAAAGCTTCAGAAGGGGAGCAGGAAGGTACATTCCCTTGTGTCAAGCTAAAATGTGCATGTACACGTGCATATGTATACTTTTATAATCCTTATTCACAGAGGATTTGCAAGTGTTACCCAGAGAACACTTTGCACCTTTTGAATCTGCTGCTTTAAGCTCTTCACAGAACCAGGGAGACAAAACTCTACATGAGTTTGTTGTCCTTGCCTTGTATTTTCTGT
Organism: Vireo altiloquus; assembly: GCA_013396875.1. Lineage (NCBI taxonomy): Eukaryota > Metazoa > Chordata > Aves > Passeriformes > Vireonidae > Vireo > Vireo altiloquus. The sequence continues at coordinate 65,125 of VZRF01011076.1, forward strand.
GTGCTATTCAAGTGTTTTAAGGAAAGCTTGAACTTTTGTTGAATATTTTGTAGAATACCAGATTCCAGAAGCTTTGGGGTTGTCTAAAGCTTAACCTGAATCTAGTAGGAAGCAGTACCACACACTGGAGACCTGGCTAAAAACCAACACCTGGTCTTAACAGCTGGCAGTCTGAGAATATCCAGAATACAAGGTGACCAATACCTCTGGTTCCTAAATAAACAGAATAATGCCTTGAAACAAGAGACAGCCACCTCTGCTGCAGTGCTGGGGTGAAGGGGGCCCTTTCCAGTGACCTATACCCACACTGCAATGCCTTTTTCCCTGCACTGGTGCCTCTTACCAGTGGTCACAAGGTATGTGGGCTGATCTTCTACATCTTCTCATGTCAGTCCAATAATCCTCGTTAAGGTAACAGAAGAAATGTCAGAGGGCTGAGAACAACAGGGTCACTCCCTGGGCTTTTTATACTTCAAACTTAGGAGATTTGAGGAGTGGATCCAGTGCTTTAAGGAACCAAACATGCTCTAAGGGATGAAATGAAACACACAAGCCCATATTCATCTCCAAGAGAGTCTGCACAGACTCCTTTTCTTTTTTTGTTCACATGAATAATTCCACTAAACCTCATTTCCTAGCCAGTGTTTTGACAGAAGAAGCACCAGAAACACACATAAGAAATGGCCTGAATCATTGGCAAGATGTGAGAGTTGTCTGTGGGCACATTTATCTGATCAGCTGAATCAATCCTGGCTGCATTAGCTTGCAGAGAACAATTCTGCCTCAGCTGTCACAGCACCCAGACAAGAAGCAGAAGCCTAAATGTAGACACCCCGAGGGAGGTCCAGCCTTCTGTGAGCTGAATTCCACCATTTCCAACCTTAATGATCCCACAATTAATATTTTTTCTCCCCCAGTTCGCTGTGTCATGGAATAAAAATCAACTGGAATTCAGTAAAAGTACAGAAATCACATTTTATCCAGAAAACTCCTGAGATGCAACTGAGTGGAACCTAAGGAAGCACTAAAGGCACAGTGACTCAAGAGACATTCAAATGAGGACTGCTAAACCCCAAAAAGCATTATCTAGGCATGAACATGAGAGCAATTAGTTGAGGGGAACACCTGCTTTTTGTCTTAGGAAATGGGCAGTGGCCACATCTCTTTCAGCTCTCCAGAACATCAGACAGGAGATAGGAACCATGGAATTTGTTTCCCAGAAGTGCCCCTAACTGCCATGTTCAGCTGACTGACTCCCACAGCAATAATTTGGGCAAATTAATGGTATGTTTTCTTTCCTTTTGATTTTCTTTTTTTTTTTTTAAGGACAGGATATTTGTGAGTTGTTCGCCTTCGGAAGAGAAACGGGGACAGGAAATTAAACTGGCCCAAGGTAAACCCCACTGTGTACTTCTCCAGTGGCTTCATACTTTTCTCATTACGAGTGGAAGTATCTCAAGTTCAAACCTGTTTCCCGTTATGTGGATAAGACACTTTGTTATGCAAGGTGGTTTCACCACGTGGTGCTGTGCTCCATCTCATCCAACAAACCCTTAGCCCTGCACTGGAGCTTCCAGGGCCCAGCTTCCTTTCATATAACAGGGATTAATATCTCATTGTTCCAGAAAAAAAGAGGCCTCTGTGATTGCAAAAGTCTATTTTTTAGCAGGGGGATGTCAGCTTTCCCCATCCTTATAAAACACCACTGCAAGCCCTGCTGGCTGATGTGTCTTTGAGGGAGAAAATTTAAGCCACAGCCTTTTTAATGGCTGGAATATCTCTTCCTTCCATATCCTCACCATCATACCTAAATAATTTCCTTTTCTCTGTCATAGCAGACGTTTTTCTTAAAATTAGCATTTTATTAAAGTAAATTCTTGCCATCTTACGGCATTTTCTTCTTATAGCTTAGAATTTCCCTTATTTGACTTTCCTTCTTTTACTGAATAAGGAAAACTCTTCACAATAGTTTAGATGGTTCATTCTCTCTTCTTCATCCCCTCTCTTGAAATATTAATCATTATTCTTTATGCCAACCATCTATCATTTAAGTGTTTAGCTGGCAAAGTTCGTTAATGGGATGTTCTACAAATGTAATCTCAGAAATTCATCTCCCTACTTCCCTCCAAACCACATCCCACTCTCTTGTCTGTGATTTTGTTTGACTTTTCTCACTCTTTCAACTCCAACTCTATCATGAAAAGAACTTGATGACTTCCATATAGATAGCATTGCTTTATTCTCCTGGAAGTCTCTCCCACCTCTCCATAGCTATTAAACCTCTCCCTTGATTGAAACTCAGAATTGATTCAGAGACTTCATCCCTGGCTGTTTAACTGCAGTTATTCACTTCTACCCTTGCTATTTAACAGTATCCCTCTGAAATGGATGTTTCTATACACATTATTCGAGTGTTAGGGATTCAGGGAGTACAAAAGTCTCATTTCTTTAGTAAGGAGAGACAGGCAAAGATCTAAAGAGTTTCACTTAAAATTGTACGACAGGAACACTCAGAAGCTGCTTATGAATTAGCTTTGGATCGTATCCTACATCAACACTGGAAGCATTCAGCAGAACCTGGGGACAAAACATATTGTCCTCTGCTAGATTATCCTTCCTATAAATACAGCCTTAAGAGCTCTGAAGGGGACTCATTCAATTCCCAAAGCAGAAATCATATTTTCCATTCTTTGGGCAGCAGACACCCTCCAGGAACAAGGCTAAGCTCTCTCCTCCCACCCTCTCTGCAGGCTGAGGAGAAATTATCCAGAGCTTTGTGTCTCAGTGCCATGGAGAGAGAGAGAGAATGGTTATTGTATTAAACCAGAGCACATAAAATTTGTGTGTCGGATCAAGACAGGCAGTAAAACTCAGTTCCTCTGCAGGACTTGCATTTAGCACAGCTGGCCAGAGACAGACAATTCTTTTATTTACACTTTTACTTTTTGATGTGCCTCTGGGAAAGTTGCTTGGGAGAAACTTTTTTTTTTTTTGGTTAAATGTTGCTGCTGAGAAATAAACAACTTCTATTCAGAGGATGAGGAATTGTGAGGTTTCGTATTTTTTTTCTTTTTCCAGCCAAACCCAAGCAAATAGTTAATTTTCTGTAATAGCTGAAGCACTCATTTATACCACAGAGCTGTTTATTATCTCCTGTATTACCAGCCCAGTAGTGTTTCAGTGGGGAATTTTGGGCATATCTGAATTTTGAGCCTAATAGGATCTTCCTTTCTGTGTTGTTACTGCAATAAGTAGATCCATTTGCACAAGTCTCACAGTATGGTTGTTGGCAATTTCACCAAAGCAATATTCATTTTATATTTCTAGGAAAAAACTGCCAAGTTTTTCAGACTTTTTGAGTCTGAGGCAGCTCATGCACAGCACCAAACCCTTGGCATTTCCAAGGGGCTAAAATGCATTTCAGGAATTGAGGGAACAGTTCCAGCTCCCTCATTTCTCCACCTCGCTCCTCAAGCAAGAAGTCCTAAGAAAGGAAGGAAAAGGGGCCCAATCTGACCTTACCTATTCCAAACAGAGTCACCAGTGCCTTCAGGGGGAGTTGTGTGTGTGTGTGTAAGGAAATGTGCCAAATTCTACTCTGAAAGCATTCACTCACTCCACTTGGCACAGAATTAGTGTCAAGAGCCTGGAAAAGTTTAGTTTTAGTGACACCTCCCAGTGGTTCCTAGAGAGGGAATGCACAGGGCTCATCCAGGGAAGCACACAGGCGATTTCTTTACTCCTTTCTAGTCTATGAGTTATGCCTTGCAGCATAACTCATAGACTTGCAGCCACATTTTTGCCCTCCTGCTGTTTATAGTTTCCTGCAGGATGCCTGTCAGGCCCTGTATATTTGATTTAACAGGTTGATGTTGTGCCTCAGCCTCAGATCTCCTCGTCTCCCATGAAGCTGCAGCATTCAAACACCAGCACCGGCTCTGGATGCCAGGAAAATCAGCACTTTCCCATCAGGTTACACTTTAATAAACACCCAGGGCTGCAAAATGCTCCCAGCCAGGCCAGGAAAACCTCCAGGAGACAATTGTGGTACCAGGTAAAGACCTCTGGTTTGTTGAATTCTCTTGATTAGGCTGGAGAATGGACAAATAAGCAAAAATGTACCAGTGCCCTAAAGAAAACAGGCAATTTCTGGAGACAAATGGGAAATATTTCAATTTATTTTTTTGGCTATCTTTCCTGCCTTTAGTACTTGTGATGTGGTTTGCTATCTTTGCATTAAAAATGCTTCCCTTAAAGATATCTACAGAGCCCAGACAGTGGTATTTTTTAGGTTTCTCTTATTAAAGAAATGTGTTCTTGACTCCCTGAAGGTTCACACTATCTGCTAAAACCCATGAATTCTGCTACAAAACCTTACATGTTTTTTTTTTTTCTTACCATAGCACCAATTTAACCAGAATTGATCCATAATATTCATTTTCCTGCTGTGGACATTTCCATTTGTTCTCAAGCTGTGGTTCTTGCCATATCAAATCTTGATTTAGAACCAATACCTACTAAAAGATTTTTTTTTTTTAAATGCCAATTAATTTGAACTAAAAAATGAAATTTGGGCTTATCTCATCTGAAGAATTTTTCTGTCCATCTGTCTCTGGTGTGTGAGCGTGTTTGGGGGTGTGCATACACATAACACACAGAACACCCAAATATATTTGGTATAACACATCAATTCTATGGAAAGGAAAATAATTTTGACTGTTTATTCATCACTCAGGAATGGTGGTGGCAAAATGAATTTTACTTATAATTCATACTTAATCCTACTTAGTTTGACAACTGATCTAACACAGAGAAAAATCATTCTCTGAAAATTCCAGCATGACTCCACTTGTATTGCAATATTAACTAATCTACCAAATTAATGATGTTTTCAGATCTATGGCAACTTGTTGTTTTAAACCCTCCTGCACACCCCTTTCAGGAATTTCTATTATTCCTAACTAGAAATAAACGAAGAGAACATTTATCTTGAGGCCTGCAGAGCGTTTTCCAAACAGCCATCCTTGGATCCACTGGCACAAAACCCACTTGGATCTCCTCTGTTCTAGCGCAAAAGGCCTGGACTGCAGGAGGATGAGCACCAAGGGCCTCTCCTTGTGCCAGAGGTGGCCTTGCTGCTGCATCCCTCCCTGCTCCCTGCCAAAATCCCGGGACACAGCTCTGTTGTCAGAGAGGCGCTAAGCAAATCTTCGTAGAGATGGAAATCAGATAATCAGCTCTGAGATCTGAGATAAGGATTAGAGCCGTAACCCCAAATCCTCCAGGGGATGGGTGATAACCATCAGGTTTATGCCTCAGCCCAGATGTTTCTGCTGTCACTGTGTGAACTCGTTAGAAGAAGGCCAAAACTGTGGCCAGTTTTGAGCAGGTGCCTTTCCTGTGTCCCACCTTCCCTGCCTCGGGCCTCTCAATACAATGCTGGCAAGCCTTAAAAGCCCTCTGCTGCAAAAACTGAGAGTGAACAATGAGCTATTGTTGTGACAGTCTTTGTTAAGGAATAAAAATCCCAGATTAATGTCATTTACCGGAACAATTTTGCTCATTTTAATAATGCAGCAGCTTCTGGCGCCTTGTGAAAGTTTGAGTGCTCAAGACTGCAGATGTCCCAGTGGAGGCAAGGTTGGCAGGAGAAGCCTAAACTGGACCAAAAAGAGGCAGGGCAGAGGGCAGAGAAAGGGAGAATGAAGCTCCTCAGTGTCCTAGACTTGAGAAAGGCACAGCATATAATCTGCACTGAAAGAAAGAAAGGCACGCGAGGATCTTTCAATAAGCACTAAAGGTCAGGAGCTCAGCTGCTTGTCTCGTCCATCCAGCAGCACCTCTGGAGCTGCAATTTTCCACAGTGACTCAGAGGAAAAGCAGCATCACTTACTCAATTGTCCCCTCACACTGTCAAGCTCTCAGTTTATTTTGGATGTTCTTCCAACTCGAGCCGGCTTTGTTTAATTGAAGGTTGGAGGACAGGCTCGTAGGGCGCGGGCACGAGGAGACAGGGAAATCACAAGGCAAACACTGAGTCATCCAGGGCAACCAGGCAAGTCCTGCTCCCCATGGTGAGAAGGCCACTGGTGTGGACCAAATGTGGGGAGAGCGGTGATTCCCGATGGGAATCCCCTCTGGGAAAACTTTCTAAAGGATGGGAAATATCCAAAGGGGAAAATCAAGGATAAAAACTTCAGTGCTGACCCACAAACACCATTGAAAGGTGTGGGAGGTCTCAACTACATGAAAGGGAATTCCCAGTGCTGGTGCAACCTTCTGTTTGCACTGGAAGCGCAAACTGGGAATTTGTTGGGAGAAAATTCACCAGCACTGATGTCCTAGAGATAAGATAATCTGCAGAAGATAAGGATCCACATATCTTACATCCTATGCTCCACTCTCCTGGAGACAAGAGATTGTTCATCGTCCCAAAGCAGCAGAATAAGGCTGGAGCTGGGGACATGTAGACAGTAAAGAAAAAAAATAAGATCTCCAGCACTGAGATCCAAGGTTGGAGGTTCTGAGTTGCTCCATTGCTGCTGGATCACAGCCTAGCTGAGTGGGAGTAGCTATGGAAAGAGGACTCATTCCCATCCCTGGAAGTGTCCAAGGCCAGGTTGGATGGGGCTTGGAGCAACCTGTTCTAGAGGAAGGTATCTCTGCCCATGGCAGAGGTGATCTTTAAGGTGTTTTCCAACTCAAACCATTCCATGATTCTGTGGTTCTGTGCTGTGACTTTGGTGAGGTTGGAAGGTGTCTCCAAGCAGCAGATGCTGCCCTGGTATGAAGAATCAAAGAGAGCAAAGACCCCCTTTGTACCTGTCCTTGAAAAATCTGGATCTGGACACTGAGTGTTTATCCCCAAAGGACATCACAGCCCTGTGTGCACCAATTCTGACCCCGATTTGGGGAGCAGCAGTGGCAGAGACAGAGCCTGTCACAGCCGAAATCCAAAGGGTGTTCCAGCAACGAGTAACTTTCCATGCTCCGGGAATAGTATCTGTATGAATATTCACCTGCCTTAAAATGACCTCCGAATCCACTGACCACAGATCTCTTCTGGCTTTTCCAGAAAGCTCTTTAGTTACGCAAACAACATTTATCAGTCCGCTGGGTGTTTTCTAAACCCAAGACCTCCTATTTGTTATTCTTGGTTGTTTTTCTTTTCCCTTTATCTACCCGAGCAACGTTACCTTCAGCTCTGTTTTTCTTGCCTACAATTTTTGATCCATTTATAACTTTTAAAATAATATCTCTCATCATAAACTCGAAGACAAGAGTTTTCAAATAGTTTCCAAATTATAGCCCCGAGAGTTAGGGGACACATTTTCTGGCACTCTCATCACTATGCCAAAATACAGAAACTATGGAATTGAGAAAATTGTGAAATGGTATCTGCATTTGTTACAAAATTCTAATTATTTACACACACACACACATATATATATACAGATATATATAGATATATATATTTAGCTCAGGTTATTATATATAGATCAAGAGAAAGACAGACAGATAGATAGATAAATAGATAGATATAAAATAACCTGAGCTAAAGAAATCTTCCCAGCATATTTTTAAAAGTTTGATAAAAGTTCTCCAAACATTGTTTAACAGCAAATATTGTGTTACCTTACAGCACAGAAGTCTCCTCTCACCCCTTTTTCCTGCTCCAGCTCTTTGTTGGTCATTAACTGCCTGTGCTGAGTAGTTTGTTCCATTATCCAAGCTCCAGATCTGTCCTCACCAGACAATAGCCAGCTCTGCTGGCAGATGAGTGCATTTTGGATCTGGTATTCTCTATTCTTACAGCTTTACCTAATGGAAATTTGTAATGTGTAGTAATCCAACTCCAAAAAAAAGATACAAGATGATGTAAGGAAAAATATTTAAATTTTTTAGAAGAGCAAACACACTGCGTACTCTTCTTCCAGCTTCTCCAATTCTCAAAGTTTTTGCTTTGGAACCCACACTACTACTAAAATACATTGGAAGTTAAGTGTCTTAAAAGGATTCAGTAATCTAAATACATCTCTGAGTGTTGTCCAAAGTGTCTTACTCGGGACCAGCCAAAGTAACTAAAAATATATCTGTTGACTTAAGCAGAGTTTGGATCAAAATCCTAAAGTGTGACTGGTTTGCCTGTCTTAGTGTAAACCAGACCTTGATACTGAACACGTTAAAGGAACATCCTGCATTTTCATCCTCCCTTCTTTCTCCTCAGCCTTGTGCTGTCCATGGCTGGGTTTTGTGCTTCATTTGTTTGTGTTTCCTTTTTTCCCTTTGGGCAATGAGAAAGACACGGATTTATCCCACTGAATTTTGGATGCTTAGCAGAGGCTCCCAAGCCTGGAGCCTCAGCATGGCAAAGAGGAGCTGGGGGTCCTCTGGGTGTCTCTGGGAGCAGCTCAGCAGATCTGGAGCTTGAAGTGCCTCTCTTTGTCTCTCACTCTCTGTGGGTTAGAGAGGAGCCAGTGGAAATGGGTTCTCAGCTTGATCTCTCGGTGCAGGACCTGCAGCCAGGCAGGATAAATCCAAGTGCAGGCATGCAGCCCCACCCAGTATCCACTGGGAACCCTGGATGGCCACTCACTCCATTACACTGCCCCCAGCACATTTCCCTGTAAAAAACACCTCTCCGAGAGCTCAGCAGGGTCAGAACAGAGGACAAAGTCACACACATCTAGGCCCTCTTCCCAACCTTGTCAAACAAGCAGCTCCCTCTTTCTTTCTGTCCATTTTCTCAGTGGTAAATCCACACCTCGTTATGCACAAGAAGGGCTGGAAGACAGAGCAGCTGGCAGGGATGCCAGCTCTGAGCCTCCCCTCCTTGTCCAGGGAGGTAAAAAACCAGGGAGGTTTAACCTCCAGGTTAAAAACCATAACACAAAAGCAGCCCTGTGGTTTCTCCTTGCCAGCTGTCTGCTGAAGGAGGCACCTCGGTGCTGAGCTGTGGTTTCAGGGTGTGCCCCATTGAGATCAGCTCTGCACAGCTCAGGCCCCTCTGCTGCTGCTCCCCCCTGCCTTGGGCTCAGACCCAGCTCCCCCTCGACCCTCCCCAGGCACTCCAGGCTTGTCACTGGGAAATGAATGGATTTGCTTTCCTTTCCTCTCCTCTCTACTTCTCTCTTGCAAGGGACAAGAACAGCTGCTGCCCTCCCTATCCCCAAGGGGGTCTCCCCACTGCTCCTTGAGCCGGAACATTTATAGCTGGACGTGAAAAAGAAAAGAAACAAAATTCTGAATACTTTCCAATGACAAACAGAGCACAGCTTTCAGAATCTATATTCCCTGTTAATCCCATTGCACAGAAATTGCTGATCAATTTGTAAAATTTGTATGATGGAGACTTAACCCTGCCTGGTTGCCTTTGTAATTTGGGGAGTTACTGACTGAGGAGCAAGAAGACATTCACCCAACTTCACAAACGACCAAGTTTAGGGCTTTTGGTTAGAGGAAGGAACCAGTCATCAGGATTTCATGGAAGCAAAAGGGAAAACCAAGCTTAAGTGCTACTAAAACCAGACCTCCCGTGCTTAATGGCACTTGGACCTCTCGAGGAAACCACATGGACGGACACCCTGTCCCATGTGGTTGAGCTGTTCCCTCTGTCAGTGGTTTCAGAGGAAAAGATCACGTATCACACTCGCAGCCAGAGCCTTCTGGAGTCAATAAAATTATTTGCTCCTCTTGCCCAAAATGTTTTTGAGTTCAGCCATCAAAATTTCCAAAGCGCTGGCAGGATGGAGTAGCTGCAGGCACCAGGAGAGAGGGAGGTGAGCAGGCAACTCAGAGTGACTCGAGGGTGCATGATACTGAGCTGCCCAGGAATCACCTTAATATCAGATTTTATTCTGTTTTGAAAACCTGACTCATGTTCTGAATTCACTGTAATGCCAAAGCATGCAAAACCATATTGTTATTTTGCCTAAATTATTTCAGAACAGGTGTTGTATTTGCAGCTTTATGTCCCAAAACCACTTGTGACTTCAAATGGGCAGGAGATTTCAAATTAGATCAATTTACAAACTGCAGTCAGGAATGTTCTGCAAGGAAAGGGCCATAGGAAATATGTGAAATACTTGTTCTTAAGAGATCAGGTCGAATAAGTGACCAGAAGGAATTTCCATTTATAGCACTGCGTGTCCTTCAGTGGCTGTAGCACTGCCTCGGACAGTGGGATGGTTTCTAGTATAAAAGAGTATTTATCCTTTTTTTCCACCTATTATGCTGCAACAACAACAGCGAAATGCCAACATTTTGAGGAGGAGGAGGAGTTGTGGCCAGGCAGTTTTTAGGCAGCATGATGTGAGCACCTGGCTGGGAGAAAGCTGGAACCTGCACCCCAGTTACCTGTAGCTGCCTCACATCTTCCTTCAGTTCCCTCCTGAGAATTCAGAATTTGCCCAATTTTTGCCCAGAAATGCACAGAAATGCACAGAAAGGGCTGCTGAGACTCTGTCAGGCAGGATCTGAGAACTCTGCCTAATGCAACAGGTACTGCTCACACCTTTGGGGATGGGGTTTCTCTTGCTGCACACCTCTCTCTGCTCCCAGAGGTTTTCACTGCAGCCATCACCAGGAGACACAAACCATTAATTAGGGACTTTAAATGAACCACACTCACAGCAGCCAAAGCAGCACCTTTATATGCACATTAACCAGCATGTCACCTTAGAGACCCTCAGAACCATGGAAGGTCATGAAACTGCCACTGTTAAACTGCTGTCCAAAGCCACCTTTCAGCAACTTGGATGCACAAAACTAAACACAAGCAAAACTGATTCATGTCCAAAATGTCCTCAAGCTCCAAAACAGGGGTGGGGAGGAAGGACCATCCCTATGACATCCTGGTTATCAGTCAGAACTGGGTTCTCCTCTACAATAAACAGTCAGCTGCCGGAGGTCACCAGCACCAACAGCACACCCACATCTTTAGCAGATTACAGGTGCTGCATTTCTACCACCCTCACCCCCCTCCACCAAAAAAAAAAAAAAAATTAAATTAAATTAAGGAGGAATTAAAAGTTTCTACTTACAGCATTGAGCCCCAGGGAGTTTTCTGGGAGAGAGGAGGTGACTCCCGAGAGAATGGCCGTGGCCACCACTGCCCCCAGGCACTGGGCGAGGATGTACATGAGCGCCTTGAAGATGCTGATCTGGCAGCTGAGCAGCAGCCCCAGGGTGACAGCAGGGTTCAGGTGTGCCCCGCTGATGTGGCCCACGCTCTGAGCCATGGTGGCGATGGATAACCCGAAAGCCAGGGAAACCTTCACGTTGTCCTGAGACCTCGTCGATGTTTTGTTGGCCACCACGGGGAAGTTGAAGCCCAGAGCTGAGCCAATGCTGATAAAAATGAAAAGGCTCATGGCCAGGAACTCAGCCACCACTGTCCTCCAGAACATTTTCTTTTTGAATTCACTAGCCATCTTTCCTCTTTCTCTCTGTCTCTCTCTCTCCCCTCCTCACTTTCCCTTCTCCCTCTCTCCCTTCCTTCGCCTGATAGTTTTCCTTTGAGGTCTGAAGAGAAATCTGGAGGAAAAATACAGTCCTTGGATTATTTATAGGGCTTTGGGTGGTCTGTAGGAGGGAAGGGGTGTTGCACAAAAGGAGGAAAGAACATCTACATAGATGCTGACTGCTAGATTGATGTAAGACACTGTTTGCCTGCCAAAGTTTTTTCTTCCTTTTTTTTTTTTTTTTTTTTCCCCTCCCTTAACAGCGTTCGATCTCTGCCGCCGTTTTTTAAGAGGTTTTTTTAAAAACCTTGGAAAAAATCTTTAGGAGAACCCCAGGAATTTCAGCCTCACTTCTTTAACTCCTGTGTCATCCTTCAGCGCGCGGATCGGAATGAAAGCTTTGATGGGATTTCTGTCTGGAGCCGAAACAGAAAGCAAAGTTATCAGTGCAGGCTGGTAAGTTATTCACACGCAGCTTCAGCGGCAGCAGATTAACAGCTGAAAGTAGTAAATAAGACTGACAACTAAATCCACACTCTGGAGGCTTCAGTAGCTCCGTTTCATTGGGGAAAAAAATAAATAAGTAGAAATGTCCCTTCTGCCGGCTCCGTGGGCTCGGAGCTGTTTGGATGCCAAGGCTGGGAGCTGCACGGACACACTTGGATTTACACAGCAAACACAAGCTGGTGTTCCCTGCTGAGGGATCTGTTTTAATCTCTGCGTAAATCTGCCATAACGCTGTGGTAAGCTGGAAGCTTTAAATGCATGTAATTTGGATGCCAAGGATGACTTTTTATTTTCTTTTATTTATTTTTTTTTAAATGTATGTCATTTCTTCACTTTTTTTTTTTTTTTTTTTCCTTTCCTTCCAGGCCCTCCAGGGTTTCCCCAGCCTTCCCCTTCTGGCTGGCAGGAAAAAAAAAGCCAATTTGGGGGGTCCCTAGCCCACGTCCTGCAGTGGAAGTCCATCTCTCACCACCCTGCTGAAGGTCAGATCAGCCCTCCTGGCTGTCACCAGGGAGACTCGCTGAGCCACAGCACTGGCCAGACACAGAGGCAGAGGGGAGAGCAAGGGAGAAGGGAAATTACATGCTTGGGTTTGCAGACAGAATGAACCTCCCGGCAGTGCCAGAGCCTCTCGGAGCAAAAGGTCTCAGTGCCTGGTTTTATCTGCAGGGAGCTGGGACACAGGGCTCGGATTAACCCCTGTGCTCTCACATCCCTGCCTGTCTCCAGCTCTAAATCCCGGGGTTTGCTCTGACTTCAAACCAAGGAAAATCTCTTCCAGAGGCAGGAATTAATTCCTCAGGTGCAGCCCTTGAAGCATAGGTATTTAAAATCAGCCTGCTTCTCTGCCTCCTCTTTTTTTCTCTTCATGCTTTGATGGACTGGTAACATCTTCTGAACTGTACTGAAATTAATTCCAGGCTTTTTCTTTTAGACAATATGTCAGTAAGAAGGAAAAAATCAAATACACACCTGGATAGTATTAGACAGTCAATAAGGAGGTTTTTAAAATATATTTGGTTTTGAAAAGATGATTCAGTGATAAACCTGAAAATGGTTTAAATAAAAACCCAGATGTTTGCAGCTTGTCGTACCCAAGTTTTTTCTAGGCATCAGATGTTCTTGATTTTTCACATAGCTAGTTTTATTTCCTTTGTGTTTTATAATACATTAAACACAGCAGGACTGTACCAGTGAAAAAGGAAAAAAAGTAAAGAAACAGGAACTAATTAATTACTGGGCTTACCCTTCTAATTACAGTGGGACTTCAGAGAGGAACCATGTGACAGACAAATCAAAAATCAAATTCAGCCAAATAGGGGAACATAGTGGAATTTTAATACAAGATACAGTTGATTCTGTCCAGTGGAAGTTTTTATTTACTGCAAACACTGTCTGAGACTTCAAGTTCTTCAGTGACCAGCTGGTGCTTCCAAGAGGATGTCCAAGACCCAGGCAGGGCATGCATCACACACCTCAGGGAACTGGAGACAGTGGAGCTCTGGGAATAGTTTGCAAGAGTTTCCATGTGTCCCAAATTGGCCTCTGTGGGATGGAGCTGCCCAGATCGTCACCCATATCCACAGGAAACTCCCTCTTTACTCACCTCTTCCTACAATTAGGAGCTGGATGACCAAGCCACCTCTGTGTCAGTACTGATAAGGTGAGAAAGATCTCCTCCAAGGAAAACTTTCAGAAGGTGGGGAAACAGACTGGGGAGGGATTGCTAAATGCTTCCCTGATTTCTGCAGTCTCCCCTAGGTATGAGACAGGGTACCAGGAAAGCCAGACCTTTATGTGAACAGCACAAACACTAAATGGACCTCGAGAGTCACAGGTTGGGCAACACCTTGGTGTTGAACCCATTGGTCACCTCACACTTTCATTTTCATCTCGGAACTCTCCTTTATTCTTTTTTCATAGATGTTAACCAACCTCTCATTTTATATTCTGTGGTGCCACAATAACAAAATGGTCATTCAGACAGAAAAGGAAAAAAAAAATTCTGAAATAAAGACAATTACAGGGAATACACACAAATAAAAGAGCAGAGAAACACTTGTCCTGTGCTTAGAAAAAACACCAAGCTGGGAAACGGAAGGGGATGGCAACAAAAGAATAAATATTCTGCACACACAGAGGGAATTGCAGATTAATTAAATTATGCAATAATGGAAATGTAATAAGGAAAAAGGGGAGAGAAAATGTGAGGAGAGAAAATGTGAGGAGAGAAAGCACACGTCAGCACACACTTCTTCAGAAATGTCCACTGCAACACAGATCTAACTGGTGCCCAAACCACCAGGTCACATTTCCAAAAACCAAGCTCCATCCCACGTTACTCAGGCTGATGGCAAAGCCCTCAGTGTTTGGCCAAGTAAACAAAGCACACTCAGACCCCGAAACCACCTGAAGCCACAAAAAAGGCCAGACCCTCCTTTCCTGCGTATCAGGTGAGCTGGGTTTGTGCAGTTTCCTGGGCATGGTTTTACCTTGTGCACCACACTTGAAGCTGGGGTTTGGATTTTTCTAGAAATGGAGAAGATTGCCAACCTTCTGTTGGTTTTTTAGGACAGGCAATTAAGAACAGATCTGATGGGAACAAGAAGGAGAAAGGAACTTTTTATCTGAGGGGTGTTTCTTCACAGATGATTTAGACGGGTGTGCTCCCAACCACTCTTTGATTTAGTTACACTAGAGACAGCTGAGTGAAAAACCAAGCTCACAGGAATGGGTATTTCGTTGCCAAGATCTCGGGACTGACTCATTTTTTGTGTGAAGCAAATCAGATTTTGGAGGGCTGTAGCACAAAATTCCCTTAACATTTCATTCAGAAAACAAATGTACTCGTTGTCGAAGTGGTAGACTTTGTTCTGTGATCCCACATGTCAGATTGCTCAGGATATCTGCTTTTTGAACAAGAAACAAATGTCAACAGCTTCAAATTCGGTCTTGGCTAACATGAAATCTCTGGGAATTTCCCTCTTAGGTGAAGGAACAGTCAAAGTCTAAGGGCAGAAGGAATGAACGTCAGTCCAGCAGTCAAAAAATTGGAAGAACCAGGGGAAGTTCAGCAAACTACAATTACTCCTCTCTTGAGAAGAATTAGTTATGCTGTGACCCTGCCAGAGGAGTCTTTTAGCAGGCAAACAGCTATTCTAGGAAAACTCTTCTACCTCCAGTTTCAGAGAGAACAGAAATTCCCCCTTCTGCCCATGGACTTTCACCCCTCTGAGCCATCACCAACTCTTTCCACCATGGAGAACAGCAAAGCCGTGGAGCAGAAAGAGCCAGGGCATCCATGTATCCTTCCCAAAACACCTCAGAAATGGGAAGGAGTTGAACACTGGAAGCTGGAATGAAAACACTCAGAAAGCTTTAGTTTCCTAAAGGAATAATTCCACAAAATTAAACAGATCTGCACCAATACTCAGGAGCTGCCTCCTGGGCTCACTTTCTGGGTAGAAGGAGAACCTCTCCATGTTGCTGATGTAAAAAGTAGGGGGTGGAAATTGAGTCGAGGTAAAGATGGTTGAAAATTTCTCTGCAGGAGCTGCCTGATCACAACCAACCCCTGCCAGCATGAGCAGAGTGCCTGAGAACTTGGAGGGGCTTTAGACTGAATCCCTGACTGGACACTCCTAAATCCAGTAAAGATGAACATTTCACACACTTCCCCCTCTCCAGAGGATTTGCTGCCAGCCAGCCTCAGCACCCACGTGCTCCACATGCCAGCTGGTGAAAATTCCCTCCCCAGCTGCTCAGCTAACTTTGTCCCCTGTGTGGAAAACTCAGGGCCTGCAATACCCCCATGGAACTGGACACTGAGATTCCTCTGTGAAACTGGACCTGAATTCCCACAAACTCCTCTAGGGGGATCAGCAGTTGTTCATTAACCACATAAATCACCTCCTGTTTTGGGAGGCAGGATGGGATGTCACCCTCTAACGAGCAAAATTCAAAGGCATAAAGTTCTCGTGATTCATTTTCATTTAGGTACTTCATGATTCAGTGATACCAGAACAGGTTATAAAGACTGATCGAGTTTTTCCATTTCTTGCAAACAAAAAGTGTCTGTACATTCCTCCATGTTCACCTAGATAACACAATCCTGTTTTGATGGATTTTTTAATAATTTTTTTTACTCTATGTGGATATATTGAACCTCCTTGCTACAGCATTCCCCTGTTTCTGGTCTTCATTTTCCCTTTTCTTTTTTGTTTTTTTTTCCCTCCAGACCATAATAAAACAATAGAAGAGAAAAGCTTACCAGTGAATATACAACTGGACAAAATCTGTGGTTGTACAATTAAATTAAAGAAATTCAGTGTCAGCAGAGGCTGATATTGTCATCACTGACCAATTTAGCCCAGACTGATGGAAAAGATCATTTAAGATTTGTTTTCTCTTGAAGGAGATTCTGAAGGCATCAGAAGAGAAAATCACTCATGGATGTCCTCAGGATGTTTGCTTCCAATTTCAAGGTTTTCTCTCTTCTGAGAGCAGAAGACCTGACTGTACTTCTGAAAACACCTATAGTGCAGTGAGAAATGTGTCAGCACAGCAGAGTTTTCCATCACAAGCAGAGCAAAGCCACGTGGGTGGCATTTGTCCCCCTGAATTTTGGGTGTCTACCACGAAAATGGCTGCAGCTGCTCTGCTGCCCTTTGTCTGCCTCTCTCAGTGGATGCTCCTTGTGAGCATTTCCAGGGAGGGATCACAGCCCTTGTTTTCAGACATTTACACTGCACTGCCTCCATTTATCCAACTTTTTAGGCTGCCTGGGCTGCCAGCTCCAGAGTCAGCACTTACCTTTCTCTGGAAATCCTGATTTTCTGGCCACCAGAGCTGCACAGCTGCCAGGCAGTGACAGGACTGTTATTTTCCTTTTTGTTACACTTTCTGGGACGTGAAATAATGAAGATTTCTATCTTCCAACCCAGACACGAGAGGGAATTTCCCAGACAACTGCTAAACCAGCCTGCATCAGGAGGCAGATTCTTTTTTTTTTCCTTTTGATTCCCGTGTGCCCCCAAGTTTGACAGCAGCACTTCTCCTGAGGGTGCAGCACTGTGGACCATGAAGTCTTCACCATTCTCTGTTCTGACACACAGCCAGGAAAAGGGTATGGAAAAGTTGTCTCTCACCAGGAGCATCTTTTGTCTGAAGGCAAAATTTGGACAAATTCTTCCAAACTGGGCATTTCTTCTCCCCAATCTTAGGCTGGAGAGAGAAGCCACTCACTCAGCAAGCTCCCAGCAGCATTAACATATTAATAAATGTCCCTCTCATATCAGTGATGGATATTAAACAAACAAACATCAGTGCACTCTAAGGGAAAGCTATTTGTGTGAGAAAAGGGGATATCAACCCTTGCCAAAAAATAGGAGAAAATCTTACATCTTTCTCCAAACAAACCTTCTCAAATACTTTTTATGTAAGCTCTTGTGAAATATTTTGTTTCTCAATCTCGGAAAATGCCACCACATTGAGGGTTAAACTTCAAATATTATTCATTTTTCTAAGTGTACATATTTAGTAACAATTGTCCTTTTGAATTTCCTGTGCCCAGTGCATCACTGGGAGGTTGACCAATTTTTTTCTTTCTTTCTTTTTCCCTTTTTTTTTCGCCCTGCACATTGTGTTACATAAAATAGTAAGTCTGCCAGGAATAGGGGACATGACACACCAGTGACTGCGCTAATGAAAGCCTTGGTGGTTCATTACAAACACAGGAGGTGAATAAACCATTGTTATTGCTATAGGAATATTTTCAGTATGGATCAGAGTTTGCCTGGTTTTTTAAGGCACACTCCAAGCTGCTGCTGCCTTAAGCTGCAAAGCTCCACGAGAGCAACGTTGGTGATTTCGTTGTTTCCAGGGAGGTTTTTTATGTGATTTCCATGATTTTTGTCACCAGACTTGATCACTGTGTGTGCTCTGTGCTCTGTTTCCCCCTGGCTCCGCTGCTCAGGCTCACAGCTTGTCTTTGGCACAGTCCGAGGTGCTGATTCAACATCAGAGACTTCTTCAGAATAATGAATTTCTCTTAGCTGCCAAGTGTTATAGGGCACTGGATGTTGAACTGATAGGGAAAATAAAAAGGAGACCTCGAGTGAAACTTGTGACCTGTTTCCCAAGCAGAAAAAAAGCCTTGAGGTGAACTTTGTCAGGTTTATCAAACAGCCACAGCCCGGGAAGTGTCAGCCAGAATTGTCAAATCCGTGAGAGCACATTGCAGCAGCAAAGGAATCCAGCATTTTATACAGGCTGCAGAAATGAGGCAATAAAACAAAGTCACCATAGGCAGAGCACTTGTATCTATTTCAGAAAGCTGTGCCAGAAACTTGCAGTAAATGGATCATCCTTGGGAGCTCCTGAGTCTTCCCTGCATTTCCAATTACACTTAATCCTCCTGACAGCAGCTCCTCTGGGCTGTCTCAAAGACTTTCCTTGAGGATGGGGATTCCTGCACTCCTTTAGATATTCAGTTCCAGTGCTTACATCCAAATTTTCCAAATCTC
Organism: Vireo altiloquus; assembly: GCA_013396875.1. Lineage (NCBI taxonomy): Eukaryota > Metazoa > Chordata > Aves > Passeriformes > Vireonidae > Vireo > Vireo altiloquus. Next base: position 83,618 of record VZRF01011076.1, read on the forward strand.
CCTCATAATTAAAGCCAAACAACATGGATCTCAGAAAATATTTATTCCCTTCCTCTCAAAACTTTGGGAGATTTTTAAAGGTTATCCATCTTATTTTTTATAGATCGATCAACTCATCTTCTTGCAAACTTTCCTCTTTTGTTCCTCTTCTCTTCTGTTAATGTAGTTCTTTATCTGACGTTTTATGATTGTAACACAGTGAGTTTTCTCAATAGAAAATCTCCTTTGTTCTTCAGGCCAGTTGTACAATTCTCAAGGTTCATCTTAAATTCTAACCTTGCACCTCCAGAGTACAGCTGCCCCTTCTGACTCAGTGATTCTTGTGACTTCTGCTCACTGCTGCATCACTCCAGACATAAACCAGTGGGAAATACCACACCAGAACAAGATCCCAGCAAAGCCTCTATCTCCATAACATCCTCAGTTTTGACCATGAACTTTCTGATTATCTCGTAGGTGTAGTTTTTCAGCTTGCTGCAAATTCATAATCTTGGCTGGTTTTGTCCTCCCTTGCTTACAGGAGCAGAAAACTCAAAGCTTGACTAAGACCAAGGGATAACTATTGAAAACCACTTGAAAAACTAAAAAAATCCTTAGAAATAGTAGCATTCATCTCTTCTGACTTAAGACACCTCCTGTTCTGTTATTTTTACTTGTTTCCTTTGCAGTCAGTGGAAAGGAACAGGCACTCTTGGCACTTAACTCTGTTTATAAATCCACTTTGTTCAACACCAGAGACACCATCGACCACATCAACCAGATCTTTATTTCAAGGAAACTTTGATGCAGGAAACAACAATGCTTGTTTGTGACACAAATTATTAGCAAGACCTACCCCATTTCTTCAGGAACAAGTAGGGAATGGATTGATTATTCCTTCAGTTACAACGGGAAATGGAGAAATTATTCCTTGGAGAAATAGTTATAAGTAAATTATAAATTTACACTCACGATATGCATTTTTATAGAAAACACCATTTTCCTTCCTTGCAGAAAAGCATCAATGTGCAGCACCACAGAGTAGAAAAGTTTGCCAAAAACCAGATAAGCTCAGTTGATGCAGAAGCAGTCTGAGATGCACAACTAACAAAAAGAAGAAGAAGAAGAAGAAGAAGAAGAAGAAGAAGAAGAAGAAGAAGAAGAAGAAGAAGAAGAAGAAGAAGAAGAAAAAAGTCTATAAATTATGTTAGGTCACAGATTTCTGTAAGAGAAGCAAAGCTGAGATCTGGGAAGCTTTAAAAGTTTTGGTCCTTTCAAAGTCATGTCTGTTTTGCTCCCATCCCAACAGTAGCAAATGGCCCCCCTTAAATTCCCTCCTGTTTTTCCATCTCTTCCTGATGTCATAAGGAAATAAGACTCCAGCAGTAAGCAGTTATGGATTTGTGCTCTGTAAGGGCGAGGTAGCACCTCCCTGAGTCTGTTCACACTGATGAGGCCTCAGGACATAAAACAGTGATCCTGTCATAAAATGTGCTCTTGTAGAGCTTTCTGTGGTGGTTTAAGACCTCTTTGTGCCATCCCTTCACTGCAGTGACCATCCCACGGGTCATTTGAAAACTTTCTGATGTGCCCCGGGGAACTCAAACGTGCCCACAAGGCAGCGACTTAAAATAAACCCTTTGGCTGGGCCAGAAATAGATTTTGGATGTGCACATGGTGTGGTGGTGTGCCTCAGCCAGCTGGGAAGAAACTTTCCTCTAACAAATGGGAAAAGAGGGACGGAGAGGAGCCCATGATGGCTCATGTGGCACGGAGGGAGCTGGGTCACACCCTCAGTTTGTGCATTCGTTCCCTTCAGCCGCTGGAGGCTGGGATAATTACACCCCCAACAAGGGTTTGCAGAGCTCTCAGCAGTTCCAGACTCAGTATTTATATTCTGCTGTAGAAATGTGTGTGTGTGTGTTTTTATATGACACAGTTTTCCAAGCTTTTTCTTCCGATTTCTGTCAGAATATCCATGAGTAGTTCAAATGCTTTGTCTGTACCCACTGCTGTTAACAGCACAGAGCAACGTAAGGATTGCATTGATCTGTCCAATTCCCAGAAAAAGAATTAAAAATAAAACCAAAAACATTGCCATTTGCCACAAGATTGGTTTAGAGAAAAGAAGAGATTCTGAGAAACAACACTCACAAGGCAAAGCCTAAGGACAGTCAAGTCAGCCTAGGCACAGGAATTTAAACTTTGAAGTGAAGAGGGAGAAATGGCTTCGGTTGGCTGCTTGGGAGAGAGTTTCAGGAGTTTGTGGGCTTTAGACACTCTTCCCTCCTCTGTATTCCCCCTTTGTCCAATTAATTGTGTGCTGGGATGATTTGTGTGCCTTCAGGGAGTATGGAAAATGGAAGGCAGGATGGCATTCGATGGCAAAAACCTTTTAAACCAGGAAGAAACAGTAAAAACAGCCAGTTGCCAGGTTTGACTCAAACAGCAATCATTTCCCTCCCACAGCTCTCACTCCTGCAACATTTCTCCCATAATTTGCGGTAGTGTATCCACCAGGTCCAGAGCAAGGAGAAAAGGTTGGAAATCGTGTCAACGTTCATTTCTCATCCATGTAAGAGAAGAATTCACTCGCATGACAGCTGGATCAGAAAATCATGGAATTAGATGGTGGATGACTTCCTTCACTTCTAGCGGCCCTGCATCTCTTTTTTGTCCTTGCAGGGCAGCAGAGGAGCTGAGAATCTCCTCCCCAGACACTTCAGCTGGCCTGAAAGTGAGGGGAGAAACCTCCAGCTCTGATGGCACCCAGCAGAGCTCCTCAGGGTTGGACTCTCAGCCTCCAAGGGACTTCTGAGGCAAACTTTTGGCCTTTTGCCGCCTAAACTGCTCTAATTTGTGGGTGAAGGAGACATCTAAGATGGAAAAACATATAATGAGCAGGGATTTCAGAATTTGCTCTGGGAAAGATGTGCTCTGGGAAGGATGTGTCTCTGCTCAGCTGGAGAGCAACAAGGGCTAAAGAGTGTTCCATAAATTAGGTCTGTCCCAGAAATTAATTCACTTTTCCATAATGACTAGATCACTGGAGGTGGGAGGAAAAGAAGAGTGAGTCTGGGTCATTCTCCCCGTTCTGGAAGACAAGACAAATAACAGGATTTGAGCTTTGAGCAGGGACGTAGCTTGGACAACATTTACAGCATGAAAGTGAAGAGCAGCAATGGGGGCTTCAGCTGTCCTGGAATTCAGAGCCTCCCAAGCTTCTTAAGGCACAGCTGGACTCCTTAAAATCAGGGACAGTTGCCACTGCCACAGAGGAGTGACATTTCTATTAGCAAAGCAGCTGCAGAGCTGGATTAGGGTGTAATCCTCTTTCCTTGGGTTATCCATCCCCACTGATCCAAACAAACGAATAATTAGGAGGGGAAAGCTAATAATCAAAGAAATTATTATTACGAAGTTTGGCTCAACTGTGTATGTTTGAGATGAGAATTATGCTTGGATTGTGGTGGAAGGAGAAATGTCTGTTTGAGAGAGGGAAGCTCAAGGGAAATAAAAAAGGAACAGCTGGACATTGTTGCCAGCACATGCAGGAGTTTTGGCTGATATTGTTGCACAAATTGTCTGAGATCTGAATGTTTGCTGAGGTTCCAGCTGGGCTTCCTAAACAGCTGCCTCTAAAACTAGGAATTGTCCCTCTGGGAATGCCAAACACCTTCCAGACTGCTGTCCTTGTAGAGCCACAGAGGTGAGAGGCCAGCCATGGCCTGGGTCTCCATCACTCTGCAGTCATGTAGAGATCATCAAATTGTTATAACTGTTTTGGCTTTCATGGCCAAGGAATTGCAGTGGCTGAAAAGAGCATTTCCCCTTGCCCAGCTGACACAAGGTGACAGGACTGGGACTGTGATTTAAGTTATTTTGAATAATAGTTCTAACAAATATAACCCTCAGTCTTTTTAACTCTCTCTCTCTCTCTGTGCAATATGAGGAGTCTGAAATGGGACTGAGACGGGCAGTAACTATGCAAATTGAATAAAACTACTCCAATTGAATGCAGGTACATTTCAGATTTTCTGATGGATTGGCAGTTTGAAATATTTTATTGATATTTGATACCTCCTCATCCTAAAAAACTATGATGTCAGAGACATACTGTGGTCACAGAAAGAAGTAAGGTGGGTGATTATCTCTAGAATATCTCCTGCCACCTGGACATCCAATACTGTGTAAGATTTGGATGGAAACTTGTGGTGCCTCATCCTACCCCAAAATACAGTTGAACTCAAATTCTTCAAGGTGTTAATGTGGCAGTGTTTGTTTTCATTTTCTATTTTAATCTGCTGGAAAGCCACATAGAAAGCCTGCTACAACATTTTCCAGCCTTCTCAAAGAGATGGGGATGACAGTTCCAGGTAGAGCCATTAAGGTGGTGAACCAGGAGTTGTTTCCATGGGATGACGTTGTTCCTTAGCCTTCCTTGCTGAAAAAAAATTAAGCCTCTTAGGCTTCATAGTGAAAGATTTGCCTTCCTGACCTGGATTGTGTTTGCAGTTCTCCTTTGAACTCTCTCCATTGTTTAGATGTCTTTTCTGAAACGTGCTCCAGAGTTTGACACATCATTTAACAAGCTGTAAATGGAGCAGTTTATAGAGGCAAGGTCACTTCCCACCTTCTACTGAATGTTCTCCATGTACATCCAAAAGTTCCACTGGTTTTTATTTTGCATTAGTTCCCTTTGAGAAAGTTATGAGTGCCTCAGTTGCCACTTGCCAGATAAATTCATCCCCTCCCACACACAGAACTCGCAGTTTTGTCTCTCAGACATTTTAGCCTCGGTTTGACTTTATTAAAACTGCTCTGATTAGACTGTGAATAATTAATCGTTCCTTTCCTATTGATTATTTACTAACTTGTCTTTCTTGTGATACCAGAAAACTGAGCTCACAGAGATATTAAATTATCATGGGATGGTTCCTAAGCAGTTGACAGCATTGAACCAACATTAAGTTTGGTTTTTCCTCTCTTCAGTGCTCTCCTGGAGCCCAGAGAACTTGGAAGATATCTGGAACACTGGATGGCATAAAATAATTGGCTGACAGAATAAACCATTTCCAAAAGGCTCTCTTCTGTGTTATTTATTTATAACCACATTGTGTTATTTATTCTTGATGCAGGATCCTTCATTTTCTCATCAGAGGAACAGACAACTGTGCTGCTGTTGCCACATTGAAGAAAATTCTGTCCAGTCTTTCCAGTTTTTAATAGATAAGCTTCATTATTTTAGTACAAGACTAATCTGTCTATCTGGTTTATACAGTTCTGGAGGCCTTTTTAGTTCTGCTCAAAATCTACTAAGTTTAAACAATTTCTCAGTTCTCTGTGTCTATGCCTGTAACTTTTTCTGTGGCAAGTACTTACAGACTGCTCTCTGTTTTATTTATTGCTTTGGGTTTTGAGGATACAATTTGATTTTTCCAGCTCTGGGGTTCCTAGTGTTTGTGTGTTCCCTGTCTGCCCTTGTCTCTCAACCCTTTTGCACTCAGGTGCAATCTGCAGCCACACTGGAAAACCGAAGGAACTCCACATCACCCTCCATGCCCTTTGCAAGGTGGCCAGCAGTTCATGGGCAACTGGATTGTTTGGTTCCTGAAGAATTGCATGAAGAGGAACACTTTAATAACCCACAGAAAACTTACCAAAGTTTTCTTTCTGAATCTTTATGCCAAAAGCTATCGTTGCAAGCAGAAGTTGAATAACAAGTAACTGGTGAAATTTCTTCTGTGAGAATTACAAGTAACTGGTGAAATTCCTTCTGTGACTTGCTGCACTGTGTCTGCCTGGCCTGGAGAGTGGGCAGGGACCACCTGGGACCACACTTCTGTCCTTCCCTGTGCTCAGCAGAACTCCAAAGCTCCCCAGTGTCACCGTTTGCACTCACGGTGAGGACAGGAATCAGAGCCCTTGAGAGGTTGGGGCTCAGGGTCTCACAATGTAGCTGAGGCTCTGCCTTTGGTCTCCTACAGGCTCATTTTCATTCACCTTTCCAGGAGAAGCACTTTGAGTGACTCACTCTAATCACAAAGTCTATGAAAGAAGGGGACAATAAGCCCTAAAGCAGAGTCTTAAACGATAAAGATATTTTGTAGGAACTTTTTCTTGCACAGTGGTGGGTACTAAATTGCCCAGAGAGCACACAGATTGCCAGTAACCAAAAGTCTTGATATCTTTGGCAGGATCACATAAATAACATTTCTCCTAGAATAACATGTTCTTGAACTGTTTCTCCAGTGTATTCTCTGCACATATGCTGCCCATTAACAGCAGACAGGGAAGTCTTACCCAAGAGCACTTGTATATCCAATTTACAGAGGTGAAAAAGAGAAAAGTGAGAGGTTTCTAAACACCATTTTAGGGTCTCATTTGAAAACTTTCTGATGTGCCCCATGTTTCTTTACATCTGTGCATGTGTTAAAGGACATAAAGCCTGGGCAAGAGTTTAGATGCTTTAGCACCACTTCCCACAATTGTGATCTCCGTGATAATTCTGCAGGGTAGGGATGAAGCAGAATATTAAACACAGTTATCATTGTAAGAGTGTTATAAAATAAAATAAAATAAAGAATCCCTCGAGGGGCTGAGGCTGAGAGAATTGGGGTTGCTCAGCCTGGAGAGGTGGAAGGATGACATTTTTGTGGCCTGAAGGACCTGAAAGATGGAAATGCACCCTGTCCCAGCACAGCATCCAAGACAGGTGATGGAAACCACCCCATGGAAGTACCAACCTCTCCCCGGGAAAGAACTGCTCCTTCATTTTCAGATGGCTAAAGCTGAGGCACATCCTGAGCTTCACCTCACGCTCAGTGTGCAATTTTCTGTACTATTTCTCTTCCTGGGAGAGGATGGAATGTAACTCATTCATGAGGAATCACTTCAGCCTCACCTGAATCCCTCTGGAAGCCTCTTTGACACACGCACAGGCTCATGCCAGCACTTCCCACCTTGACAAACATGCAGGACAATCTCACTCCAAGGTTGGAAACATAATTAATGTTGTGTCAGAACAACCCCCAGCATCCCTTACCTCATGTCTCCCCTTCTACATCTCAGCTCTGCCTCATTTTCCAGCCCCTGTGCAGGTGGCACACAGACCTGTCCACTCGGGGTTGTCACCTTGCTCACTGTGGCTTCTTCTCTTCATCTCCCTTCGAGGAACTAGAGATGAGTTGCAAAATTCCATAGTTTTCAAGGTTTCTGTGTTACTGGGAAAGACTTTCATGTCATGAGCCATCCCACCTCATTGCACATAATATATTATTTACTATTACTATTCCTGTCCATCCACAGAAGGATGGCTCTTATCTCATTTGGGCTCTTATCCTCTCTTCCCTTTCGTCTCAGATCTTAAACTACACAACCTTGCTCTGTTATCTTGGTTACCTTGCTTTGGGGAAACTCCAAATCCAAAACCCTCCATGTTTCCTTAACTTGGAGTTATTGATCTGTCATCTTCCCCCTCTGATCCCTCGCCTCATTCCTTTCCTATCATGTGAATAAAACCTGCTTGTTTTCAATCTCAGGGACCTCCATTATTTTTTTTTCCCCTGAAGTATTATATTTTCCTATTATCGGAAGTTCTATCATCTCTCTTCCAAGATCAGCTAGGAAATGATAAGATGTTTGCAGCTTAAATGAAATAATCCATGAATTCTGCCCAAAGAAACAAACCTACATGCTGAAAAACTTGTTACCTATACGAAAGTGCATGAACTTGTTAGGAGCACCATGATTTATATCTTTCTTTATTTTTTATACATGATGATTTCTGGTGGCATTCAGATCAGAAAATGAGAGGTCTCAGGTGTTTCTATCTACATGTGAACTAAGTGCCTGTGATCCCCTTGTTGAGTTGAGATCTGGGATTTAATTCAGTCACCCTAATATAGGTATCAAGACACCATATTTTTGTGCCAAGGGATTTGTGCACTTAGGATTCCATTTCCCATCTGATAACCAGCTGCTGCTCCATAAATTTGTACATCCTGTGCAATGGCCACCTTTTCCAATTAGGAAAAGGTCTTTTCCTTTTCCTTTTCCTTTTCCTTTTCCTTTTCCTTTTCCTTTTCCTTTTCCTTTTCCTTTCTCTTTTTCTTTTTCTTTTTCTTTTTCTTTTTCTTTTTCTTTTTCTTTTCCTTTTTTTGTGTTTACCCCAAATTCCACCAGACCCCATCTTCAGACAACTCAATCAAGAGGTAAAACTGCTGGAGCTTAGGGAGGAGTTTTGAAGATTGCATTGATGAAAATGCACACACTCATTTAGTTTAATTATTCTCCAGACTTCATGGATTACATGGCTGGACATCCATGGATTGCCATGGGAGATGGGACACAATTCCAGGTAGAAACACCTAAATATAATTATCTTAATCTCTCAGGTGAAACCCATCATGCATTTCTAGACAACCTATTTCCTATTTCGCTGTCTCCAACCCATTATATTTCTTGACAAGGCACAGTTTCAAGTAACAGCTGGAAAAAACACATGTAAAAGAAAAATACCAAATATTTCTTGGGCTGCTGGTCAGGTTTTTTTAAGCAGAAGGTTTGGAGACCTTCCAAGGAAAGTGAAATCAGTATATGTTAGGATTTGTTCAACAGCCAAATGTGGTGGACAATTCCAAGTATACACAAAACTGAAAGAGTCACATGGAAAGGACCAGTTTATTTCTCATTCCAAGAAACTTCTCCAAAATAATACATGGATGCAAACACTGAAAAAGGAAATACATCCAGTTCAAAACATTATCAGTGTCTTTTAATTGCAGTGTTTATGTATCAATTGTCTTTTAGTCGTAACATTTATAGATCAGTTTTAAAAAGTTTTATGAAGTACATTTGCTTATTTTTATACAGCTTTTTATAAGAGAATTTTTATATTCCTCCATCCAACTTGAATTTAGATCTCTTCATTGTGAAGAGTTATTTACTACCATTGGAAAACTGGTCCAGGACATGACAGATCTCACGATTATAAACCTGTTTATTGCATTAAGCTTAAATTACCTTTTTTTTTTCTTTCTTTCACGTTGTTTTATCCTCCTGATGCTATTCATAGAATCCTAGAATGGTTTGGTTTGGAAGAGATATCAAGGATGATCCAGTTCCAACTCACTGCATTAACAGCACTGAGTCCCTTTTTCTCTGTTGCACTTATCCACTTCATTATTTTAAGATTACTCTTGGGCCCCTCCAGCATTGCTGGATTAGGTTATTTATAAAACTTTTCTCTTCAACCATTTTAGCCTTTTCACAGCCTTTGCTTTTTCTCTGGATTCATTCCTGTCTGGCTCCATGTAGAAGTTTTACATCTAGAATAATGTGGTTCACAACAATTTTTTCCAGCCCTGACATGTCAGATATAACCATTGAGCATTAAAAAACATCTTGGTGTGGACTGCCTGTCCTGTATTTTAGGATTATGATGATGCTGTTTCCCCACACGCTTAGCAACTTTCACAACTGGAGAAACATTAAGAGTCTCAGTGCCTAAGGCCTGCCTTGCATCATCTTTAAGTCAAGTATTCTCTTCTGTGAAGAGCTGCATCTATTCTGAAGAGAAATGAGGAGTTCTGCATAACCTTTTCCATCATGGATCTACCGTGCCATTTGGGAAAGCAACATGCCAGCTAGTCATGAGAACAAAAACACAGGGAACTCAAAATATCCTTTTTTTTTTTTTTTCCCCTTCTTACCACAGGTTAAAATTAGAATAAAATAATCGGCTAGATATAAACTTGGTGAACTTACAGTTTCCAGCTGCATTTTTCCTTCACCACCTGAAAATGTGATGTTTAACTGTCCTGGGTCTAGTTCTGAACCTTTTTACCCAAATGGGAATAAGAAAGAATCCTGTGGAAACTGAGAACTTGCAGAATGTGGGGATAGTAATTCAGGACTCTTCTGTGATATTATTTGCCAGCACAGATTTCCTCAGGACAATAAATGGAAATGCTCCAGGAGAAGAAAACAATGGTGGTGCACTGTGAAGGAATAATGGAGAAAAAGCATATTTGGTGGTGAAAGCAGCTGGGACTGCGAGCCTGCTCCTCTCATGGTACATTTGTGATGCTGCAATCAATTCCCTAAAAACCTGAGTAACAAAGAATGGGCCATTAAACAGCAAATTATTCCGAGGCCTGGTCCTTTTCCAAGGGATTGTCAGCTTCACCCTGCCCATGGTGTGAAGATGTTGGCCCTGGGCCTTTGGATCAAGCCTAAAATTGCTCTCCAGAGATGCTCCTTCCCAGGGCAGCTCTGCCATGGACTGAAATTGCAGATTCATGGTTGGTTTTTCTGCCACTGACCGCAACAGGCTGTGCTCCACAGCAGAGCCTGTATTCAGAGAGGTTAAATAGCACATAAAAATTCTTTACAGCGACACCACACCATGCAAAATATACCATAGGCCTTCCTTGCTATGTGGCAAACCCACATTAGCACAGCAGATCTCTTGTGCAGGGGCACAAGACAACAGGCTTAAGAAGAAACACTTCGATTTTCAGGGGCCACACTTTTTTTTTTCAGTAATATTAGAACTGTCCCAGGGTGAAAAATGCTCTAATTTGCTGCACTTCTTGCGAACTATCTTTAAAATTTAAGTTACAGCAAAATAGTCTTGATAGCAATTTCCATGCTGACAATGGACAGAAATAAAATATGAGATAAGAGACAAAAAAGAGTCCTAAGAGAGGAGAAACAGAAATCAGCGATCCATGGCCTTGTGGATGATGCAGAGTGAAAGCAGATTGCTTGCATTGTTTTGAAGGTTTCAAACAAGGAGAAAATAGTTTATTTCAGGCTGGGGTTTAACTGGTATTTGGAAGACTTCCAGTGGTCACAGAGCGATTGAGCCTTGTGCTTTAAAATAAAATACAAATGGCTTGATAAACCACTGGGAATTTGTGCAGCCAAGGAAAAGAGGTGGGGAGGGGCTGGCAGAGGCACATTCCTGACGCTCATCTGGATGGGATGTTAGAGTGCACCAGTCCTTGGCTGGTGTCAAGGATTTCTTGTAAAAACAAATCTGGGGGGGCCCTCAGAGCTCTCAGAGCCTTTCCTGGGTGATCCAAGAGTCCTGGCTCAATGTCCACTGCTCTGCACACTTATTGTTTCTGTAAAAACATACAGAAATTCTGTTTGAGCATTCAGAAACTCTTTTTTGCATTTTGAGCATGTTAAGTAACAAATGTATAAGGCAGATATTCTTTAATGAGTAAGAATTCCAATGCTGTTTTCTGGGATTTATAAATACACTTATTCCGTAGAGAGACTTGAAGCCTGCTAAGTTCTTAAAAAGAAAATCATTCAGACCAATTTAAAGCAATTTTTAAAAGAAAGATACGGAGGTAGGATGATGCAGATATTGATCTTGGCTGAGTTATGGGTGCCAAGAGACAGATGGCATTCACTGACTCATGGTAACAATCACAGAGATCAGCTTTTAATGCACTGATTGTCAACACGCAGAGAAAAAACATGATCAATGATCTATTGCTATTTTCTAGTATTTTCAACCATTGCTGATGGAAAATAAGGGTCATTGGGGCTCTGCTATACACAGTGAATATTCAGCTGAGCACGACCCCACGTGATGGCAGAAAATACTTTTTTGTTCCTAGTCTTTCTGCATTCTCCTCCATATTCAGAAGTGACCCCGAGACTAGAGAGCCCTGCTAAAATCAAGTGCCTGTAGAAGTGTCCACAGCACTTTCAGAGTGTGTGCTGTTCAAGGGAATAATGTGTGAATCACACCACGCAGGCTCAGCTTCTCCACAAATTCAGTGGGGAAACTAAGGCCAAAATATCACTGAAAAGCAGCTGGATGCCTTCCACCAGCTCAGATGAGGAACCAGTGAACTCCAGCATCCCATTCTCACAGCTGTGGGTAGAACCTGTAACACCCAGGTTCTCAGCTTCAGCGCTTCAGCCAAGATGTTTGGTGGGTTAAAATCCTTCTCTGGTGTTTCTGAGGAGTTCTCAGCCTACCTTTCCCAGAGAAAAATTTGTTAGAGATGATGGAAGTAACTTTATGACATAAATGGTTTTCTGCTGGAGACACTGGACCTGTTCAGTTTTCTCGGAATCTTTCTGTGTACAAGCACAGGCAATTTCAGCCCATGAGGAGGATGAGGTAGGATTTGTAGCTGTGACTCTCAAAGTCAGACTCTCAAAGCTGTGACTCTCTGAAAGTCCTCTGTGGACTTTCAGCAGGACTGCTTTCAGTTCAGGAATGAGGATGACACAGAAAATTCCCCATTCAACCCCTTGTGCCACAGCAATGAGGTCGAGCTGGAATCAGCAGCAGAAGAAATTATGGCTGAACATATTCAGGGCAGACATTTGATGTGGAGGATTCCTGTTACTCCTGCAGTGGAAGGCAGATTACACAGCTCCTGCCCCAAAGGCTTGTTCTTAAAACTCCAGGGGAGAAGCTCTGCCCCACTGCACTGTATTAATCTCCCCTTCTTCCGAGCAGGCTGCTGTGGTTTTCCATTTCCTTTAGCTGGCTTGGCCACAGGGCCTTTGCATTTTTTCTCTTCCTTTTATGTAACATGAATATCAGGTAGTAAAGAGCAAGTGGTTTGATGTCTGGCTGATGCATCACCTGGGTTTAATAACTCAGAGAGTCAGAGTGGGGAGATGGGCAGAGAGGGGGGTAGGATGGGCATGAGAGATGATTTCCAGATTCTTTCTCTTCCTATTGTGTCCAGAGTTCAAAAGCAACAAACGACAGAGTCTGCAAAATGCAGACAAAGTTTCTCTACTTTCCTCTGCTTTTGACTTTTCCCTGACATTGCACCAATAGAGCAGTAGCAGTTTACTAGCAGTTTACTAGCTGTAGTTACTAGTAAACAGTAGATATATAATCAGGAAGAACTAGAAAAATTCCCAGGATGGCAGGAATTGGTTTATATAGTACAGGATGCAGGAATAAAGGAATTTGGAGTCTTTTCTGACCATGAAAGCCAATGGAGTCTAATGCAGCTTGAAATCCCTCAGGCACACTGAACAAAGCACCCAAAGAGGAACAGCTGGATTAAATTTGACTTAAAAGCCACCATAATTGGCACTGGCCAGCAGTCTCTAGTAGAGGGATGAGTTGGGTGATTTTCCAATGGCATGAATTATAGCCTGGTTCGAGTTTTGACTCCACTATCTGAAATTCATGAGCTGATTGAAAAAGGGCCTCTGGAATTGCTTAATGCAATAAATCAGGCCATGAAGGAACAGCCTTACACGTGCATCCCCATCAATGAGACTGAGACAACCACACAGTTTTACTGAGCACACAGCAGCCTCCTCATTTGCTGAGAACCACAGCCTGTTTTCAAAAGCTTTCTTCTGCTGAAATCTTCCATATCCTGCCCTTAATCTCTTAAACCATCTCAACCCTGGAGCACAAATATTAGGGGAAAAACAGGGAGATACATTTTCATTCCTTGTGTTTCCTCTGTGTGGATGTGAATGGCATTCACAATCCCTTCGCTGGCCCACGTGGTTTCGTCAGCATCTGTTTCTTGGAAGTGCAGTGAGCTTCATGACCTCTTCCATAATTAAATTCGATTCACTGCTGTTAAAAAGAATCCATATCATATTCTTACTTCAGTAAATACATAAAGCTCCAGCTCAGAGTTAACAAACCCTCTCCTTCCTCTGTTTCTCCCATCACAAAGCTGTTCCCAAACTTCAGCACAAGCATGGCCAGGAACATTTCATTTCAAAATACATATATCTTACTCTTCAGATAATCCCCACTATTCCCATGCCATGCCTTACCTTAAACAATTCTTCTTTTCCACTCCTCCATCCTCCCTCAAAGTAATTACAAAAAAAAAAACAAACCAAAAACCAGCCAAATCCTTTCTCAATCACTGCTTTTTTAGCCACGTTTTTATATTTTCTGCTTTGAAGCTAAGATGACCAATTTCAAACATAGAACAATTCCAGAGAGGAGACCTCTATATATGCAAGATTTAAAAAGTTTGAAAAGGTGAGATTTGGCTCAAATTAAATTGTATTTCTGCTAAAGTTCATCTTGTCTCTTAAGATACACTTTTAAAGTGTCTAAAATTTCTAGAAGTCTCAGAGTTATCAGGGATTCCTGCACTGAACTCAAGCAGCCAGCCTGGTTTCTCAGGCTAATCCAGATGACTTCCATATGGAGCATCCTTTGGTATCGTGTGAAGAGCCTGACAAAGTCCTCATGCAGTTTGAATGACCTTTATATGAAATAAAATCATGCTTGGGAAAAAAATATAGGGGTTTTTTTTTATTTTTGGTCATTATTCTTCCCAGGAAGAACCGTCTTCCTTTTTTCTTCCTGCTGGGCATATTCCTGCTTCCATAAGGGGGGCCCCATGTCCAGCCAACCCTTCTTTGCTGGCAGATTCAAAAAGTATTTCTTTCTCTTGTTTTCTAAGGACTTGAATTGAATTTTTACCAATGTCTTTTATGGCCCCTAACTACCAGGTAACCTGTTTCAAATCTAAGCTTCTACTGCTCGTTGGGATGAAGAATTCCATTTACTTCCACGTGTGTAATATGAGCAAGTCACAGAGCAGATTCCTCCTGGTTCGTTTGGGGTTTGGGATTTGGGACCTGCACAGTCCAGACATGCTGGGCAGGACAAAGAGGAAGGTGGTGGCTCTGGTTAAAGTACCCCAATTGATGCCTTAAATTTTATATTTTTGTATTTTCCAACCCTGCAGTGCCCAGTGTAACTCTGCAGTTCCCTGGAGCTCGTTCAGTGCTGTTCTCTCATGCTCACACTGACATAACAAAGCCTCTCCAGCTCGCTCTCCAAGGACACCCAGACCCTCCTGGGCCCAACAACTGCAAACCTTCATCTTGGCGAGAGGGGGAAAAGCTTGGGCAAATTCCATCCTTGCCTGGCTTCTGCTTGGGCAATTGATGCTGATATCAAAGTGGGAAGAACTCGGGAGCTGTCATTGTCCATTTTGGGATGCACTGAGGCAGGAGCCTCTGGAGCCCAGAGTGTGACCTCTGAAGGCCTTTCAAATCACTCCCTCCTTTATTCCTTTATTCCTGTCTAGTCTCTGTTTCTAGGGAGCCATTTAAGGCATTCCAATTTACATGAGACTCAGATACCTTAAACATGGCAATGCAACTCTTGCTGCTGCAGCTGCTGCCTTCAGACCTCTCTTCTCCTTGGCTTTCAGACACAGGACACAACTTCAGATGTGCTCTGGGCATTGTACTTGCATGCTGACCAAGACTGTCCAGCACTCTGCTGCTCTCAGAGACTTTTAGCTGTTCACACAGGCAAGTGCTTTCCACTGAAGAGAGAGAAGCAGGATATTGGAGGCAAGATTAAGTCCCCCCATTTCCCAGCACTGAATCAAACAAAACCTTCTTCCACCCACACACTGCTGCCTCAGCTTAACAACAAAAACAACCTGCCAATCTCTCCCCACACAGAAACCTTTAGAGTTCTCATCAAAAGTAAAGGAGAGGTACCGCAGAATTTCTCAAGCCCACCAGGCACAAATTGCTGTAATTCCTTTCAAATTATCTGCTGTTATTTTCTTTGAAATCACTGGATGAATCAGATGAGAAGCGAGGGAGAGGCGCATTTCCTGTACCAAAAACATGCCACAAATAAAGACAAGAAGGTTTTGCTCCTCTCTAGAGCAGCACTTGTTGGCCAGAACTGTCGATGCTTCTGAGCAAAAACTTTAGTCCAGAGAGTCAGGGAGGTAAAAGCAAATAGCAGCCTTTAAATGCCACTGTAAGTATGGGGGAGATTAATTTGGGGAGAGCCACCAGCAAAAAAAAAAAAGTAAATTGAAGAAGAACCTACTGTAAACAGAGACAAGAAAAGAGACAGGAACAGAGTGAGATTCAATCTTGATAAAGCTGAGACAGCTGCAAAGAAGAAAAGCAACCAAAATATTTGCACTGACAAGGAATGAGGAGAACTAACGATGAATATTCAGAGTGTGGTGGAAAGAATAAGACAGAGCAAGAAACTGAATTTAGGTGCTCCCAGACCTGCAGCCATGGGGCTGTGCTGACTTCCTAGAAGTACATTGGAAAAAAAGAATATTAATAAAAGACTCCTGAGAGGGAGTAGTTTATCCAAGCTGTAGGAGAGGAATGGCTTTGGGGTATCCTATGATTTAATGACATGCTGAAAGAACAGAATCAGGAACTTCTTAGAATCATATATATATAAAAAGTAATCATATATTACATATATATTTTTATATATACACCCCTAGGTAGAGAAAATCTCGGATAAATTATCAAGGAGGAGGAGAAGCTTTCCCAACAAGACCTTTTGTATAATAACTCCCCTGAGGAAGTGATAAGCACAAAGTTTCTTGAAATACTAAACATGAGTTCTGTTCCAAACCAACAAGTGCACACTGGAGAGAAAACCTGTGCTGGCCAGGACCTGGGACATTTAACAGTCCTCTCCCATCTCTGGTTTGTGGAGATCTCTGGGGACTGAAGGAGCCACAGAGATGTTGACAATGCTTTCCAGTAATTTGCTATCAGTCCAAAGCTGGAGAGCTCCTAGAGCAGCTCATGGCATTTCCCAAACCAGATCATTCTAATCAGGAACGTGATGGAGCCAAGAGTGGAAGTGGCTAATGCCATGGAACATCTGCTCTGCTCTGAAGACCTAAGTCCTCTCATCAACAAGGACATTGTTTATTCCTTATCATTGTAATTCCGTATTAATTTCATGAGGAAAATTCAGAAAAACAAGGAGGAAGACAATCAAAACTGGTGAGGCAGAGGAACAACATTTTTTCTTATTTTCCAAACTTCTTTCCAGTGCATCCCTGCTGACCCACCTATCTCCAGACCCACCTATCTCCAGACCAGAGAGCCAAGGGCGGTGTCTTTGCCCAAGAAAACAAACTTGTGTACCCTCTGCACGTGGGTTTTGCCTATGAATCACCTCCTGGTGTCATTCCAGATATTTTCTGTGCGTGAATTAAAACCATTCCAAGAGTGGGATGGATATGAGAGGAAAGATCTCTTGATAGAAGAAACTGTAATTTCAGATGGAAATGCTTCAGGACTTACTGGTCTGAGAAAACCATGCAGATGTATTTCTGAGCATTAACTTATCACTGAATAGGAACTGTTTCAACATAATTTGTATTTCAACCTTGGGATTTCCCTGACAACCTCCTCCAAATAATTCCTGTCTGTTAATGTCCTGTCAGATTTAATGATTCTGGCTTCTCTGACAGTTTTAGCCTTAATGTGAAATAAATGCCTTCCTGATGCTTCACTCTGTGTTGCTGATGATGTGATAGATCAACATTTTTATTTATGTTTGTCTTTTGGCCTTCAGAGGACAATCAAAGCTGGCCACTGAAGGCCACGAAATGGATCCTGTTGGCTTCACTGGAAGTTAAACCAGTCCCCTGACCAGGTGGGAATGCAATGGTCACTGCTGCAGATATGGAGTGGATCATAAAAGCAGGGGAATAAATCTAATATCCTCAGAGCAGGGGAATAAATCTAAAAGGAAGCCACTCCTAATTGTTAACTAAAGACAGACGAATTATTTGAGAGACAAAATATTTTTGCCAGAGGAAGCAGAAAGAAGGGAAAGACCTGAGACTCTTGGGACATTGCACAGGAGCAGTCGCATTAAGAGCACACCAGAGGAAATTTCCTCACTAAAACTTCTTTCACTCCATACAACCCAAAAACCAGGTTTCACTGATGCCTTAAACGGCTCCCCAGAAACAGAGACCAGACAGGAATAAAGAAATTAAGGAGGGATTTATCTGAAAGGCCTTCAGAGGTCACACTCTGGGCCCCAGAGGCTCCTGCCTCAGTGCATCCCAAAATGGACAATGACAGCTCCCGAGTTCTTCCCACTTTGATATCAGCATCAATTGCCCAAGCAGAAGCCAGGCAAGGATGGAATTTGCCCAAGCTTGCCCCCCTCTCGCCAAGATGAAGGTTTGCAGTTGTTGGGCCCAGGAGGGTCTGGGTGTCCTTGGAGAGCGAGCTGGAGAGGCTTTGTTATGTCAGTGTGAGCATGAGAGAACAGCACTGAACGAGCTCCAGGGACCTGCAGAGTTACACTGGGCACTGCAGGGCTGGGAACAGAGAAAAGTTAAAAACTAAGGCATCATCACAGTGCACAGAATCTCCATAACCAGCCCTCGTGTGTCACCCACAAGGATTTACTCCAGACAGCATTTCTTTACTCAGCCCTTGCAAGAAGTAACATCTTTGACTCGGGGCTTAAATGTTGCTTCAGAATGACTGGGTCCAAACAAATGCCAGCAAAACAAGTTGTCATCTTTCCAAAGACTAATCATTTTCTTCAGATTTTGCCTTTTCTGGGCTGCAAATCCCTGCACCATGGTCCCTCAAGACTAATTATTACGGGAAGAGATCACAGCTATGTGATTTGCCTCCTGGATTGAAATAGAGGCTTTTCCAGCCTCTATCTCCCTCCCCACAATATCTGTTCCCTGAATTACGGAGCTCGCAGAGGGATGCACATAGTTCTGCAAGCATGATAACTGAGGAGTGAGACACTCCAAGGAGCATATTCCCCATGATATGACTTGATTCTGACTTATTAAGTTGATTTTTCCGTGCCTGCTTAATGGGCCCAAAATATTTTCAGAACAAGTCAATGCAAGAAAACAGGGCGGCCCCGCAGCGAAAAATATGAGGTGGAGAAGAAACTCTTGTTTCTAACACAGCAACTATTTCAGAAAACATCATTTTTCACTTCACTCTTTCCTCCTCTGATTTTTTAATCTCCATTTTTTCCACAGACAAAGCCAGACCAAAAAAAAACCCAAAAAAACAACCATCCCAAAACCCAGAACCGTTTCAAAAGGTCAGAATGATGAATAATATTTCATACTGCAGGTTGCAGAGTCATTGCATTCCTTTTCAACAACTCCAAAACCACATGAGAAAGTTTGCAAATACCTTTGAAGATAGCAGGGAACGAG
The DNA here is from genome assembly GCA_013396875.1 of Vireo altiloquus. Lineage (NCBI taxonomy): Eukaryota > Metazoa > Chordata > Aves > Passeriformes > Vireonidae > Vireo > Vireo altiloquus. The sequence goes on from VZRF01011076.1 coordinate 102,586, forward strand.
TCCACTTTCAGAGGGCCTCACTCTCCTCTTCAGGCAACACTCAGCCCATAAAATCCAATAACTGGTAACAGCTTCCACCATTAGCAGGTAAATTATCCCTTAATCTACCAGTACTGCTGTCAACATTTAATTAATCTGCCTAAAGGCCTGGTGCTGCCTCAGTGGGGTAAAGGAATTTTTTACCATTTATTTAGAACTAAATCATAACCCAATTTCCATTTGTAGGCACTTGAACACTCTCTGACTTTCCAGATGTGCAACACCATTCTTTTCAGCAGCAGCAGCAGCAGCTGGTTTCTAGAGGGATTTTGAAGCCTGAAAGGCTGACAGTGTTTTCTTGTAATATAAGTACTGTTTAAATACCAAGCACTTCAGTGATCCTTGGTCATCATTATTTGTCTTCATCCTGTAAATTAATATCCCTGAATTAATTAATCTCAGGGCATGATGGAGGGATAAACTACCTGTGTTCAAAACGCAGTTTATGCATGTGAGAAATTTCAGGTTTACAAGCTGCGCCTTCAATTCTTTTCCAAACTCCAGGAAGGGGCTTTTTTTTTTCCAGGAACCAGTTTGGTGTGAATTTTCTTCAACCCAGAATATGAAATGCTCTCATGGTGTGTGCTGATGTGTTTGCCCATTTAATCTTCCAGTATAAAGACACCACTGCATGTGCAGTTGCTGTTTTCTGATAAAAATAGAATTTTTTTTGGTGGTATCAGCAGCCCTTTCAGCAATCACTGTAACAGTGAAATCATTTAGGCCCATTAGGTCTCAACTTCTTACAAATCCTTTCTCAAACCAATTTCTGAATTCAAATCATTATTTCAACAACAACAACAAAAACTAAAGTTATCATATTCCTAGAATTCTCCAGCAATGCAGAAACAGTGGAAATAACTACAAAATTCCTTTAAAAAAAATAAAAATACACAGATATTTGTAAACTCCTCTCTTTTGGCCAATGCCCACATCCAGCACAACCTGGAGTTCCTCCTGCATCCATTTGTTTAAACAACTAAAGAACAATGAAACATTTCTGGACATTCCTGCAATTGCCTTCTATCCATCAGCTCTGGCAGCTGCTTGGCACCTCTTCCCTTGACCTCCAAAACAAACCCACCCCCTGAAGAACACACTGCAAACCTCTAGAGCCAGCCTGCTCCCCTGCAAAGTGATTAATTCGGGTTTGAAACCAAAGCCAAGTGTGCAGAAAATGGGGAGAAAACAGAGGGAGAAAAGTGTTGAACAGCTCAGAACGAACCATTCCATTCTTACCACACTTCGGATTTTCCAAGGGATGGGAAATGATCACTCTGGGCAAATTTGAAAGGCTCAGAGGAGATCTTCCTCATGATCCACCTCCTCATCCCCAGGATTGTGGAAATGCCCTTTCTAAACCCACATTGAAGTCCTTCATGGTCTCAAGTCTCTGTTGGCTGAAATTTGGGAGCTTCCCTCTCCGGGACACCCCTGAAAATTCCGTCCATTATTCTACTGACAAAACAGGAATATTTCATAGAATAACATAAACTGATAAGTGGTGAGGGCTGAGATGAAGAAGTGTCTTATGAAACCCATTTAAGAAATACTTGGGTTATCTCAACCAGATGTTACTAAACTCACCACAGGAATTACTGGCTTAGATAGGCTGGCCTGGGTTAGGAAGTGTTCAAGCCACATGGTTAAAACAGCCTCTTTCAGCTTAAAAATCCACCTATCCTTGCAGCTATTTGAACTTGCTAACTTCTCTGGAATTCATGGGACAGTATCAGTTTCTACTTTTTTTCAGATAATTATTTGCAAGGAAAGGCTTAAAAAGCATCAAGAGAACAAAAAGTTCCCTATTCCTTTAATAATTCTCAAGTCAATATTGAAATCGGGAATCATCTGCCTGGGGATTTATGAATTATATGAAAAGTTAGAGTTCTTACCTACCATATACACTTTTACCTCACGCTCATCCAATTGTTTCTGGGAATGCCCAGCTGTATCCAAGGAAAACTTAATTAATCTTGACTTAAGTCAAAATAAACAATTTAAAGCATTTTTAAATTCTCTCTGGGGCTCAGGAAATAAAGCAAACAAGCTTCGTAACAGAAGACGTGATTTCATTTCACAAGCTCTTCCTAAGTTTTCTTCAATTTGCTCGAACATCTGTAACTATTTTCCAAAAAGAAAGCAATAATTATTGCTTGTAGCTAAAGAGCTTGAGTTCATGGCCCATCTGATTTTTCCTGACAGTCCTCAAGATGCTCCTGGGAATGGCCAGGACTTTTTTTCTCTTTTATTTTATTTCTTCCACTCCTTCACATGCAGCAATGAGCCCTGGGGATTCATGATAGAGGCAAGGGGGTGGCACCTGCTTCTTCCCTTTAACAAAAAGAGTGTTTCCAGCATCCCAGGCGTGCATGGGGATGGCAGACCTCAGGCCCCTCGAAACACTGAGTTCCTCTTGCCAAAGTGTCCTTTTTGGATGGACACAAATAGAATATTTGGTTTAGGTTGATATCAGGAAAAAGGTTCTTTCCCCAGAGGGTGATTGGGCACCGAACAGGCTCCCCAGGGAAAGGTCCCAGCTCCAAGTCTGCCTGGTTTCAGGAAGCATGGAGAAAACACTCTCAGGCCCAGGGTGGGAATCTTGGGGTGTCTGTGCAGGGCCAGGAGCTGGATTTGATGATCCTGATGAGTTCTTTCAAAATTAGAATATTTTATTTTTCTATAATAATCTATCGTTGCAACCAGCTCCAGCATGCACCTGTATTTACTTATCTTCAAAAGGAAGTCTGTGCTGGACATTGCTGGATAAGGTGTCATCCTCTATAACCTGCTTAAATTCTTTACTATCCTCAGGAAAAAAAAACCACTGAAATTGCTGAAGGCAAGTGTGGAATTCATTTCAGGGCATGCAGAAGGTGATCTAAGTGGGTGGCTTACAGTTCACTGAACTATCACACATCCACTGCTTAGCCTGGAAATACTTCCAAGACACACAAACCAGGGAGGCAGGACAGAGCAAGGAGGTGACAGAGAGCTCAGCAGGGCTGCTCACAACCCAGGAAAGAGAATGACCTGAAAAAGGTGCTCACGTTGAGGTCAACAAGCTCACACCAGAGACCAGCCATGAACAGCAACTTCTAAACCTTGCCAGTGTTTGGTGACACCATTGGGAATCCAGTGACAGCCCTCAACTGTGTTGGAACCCAGGAAAGTCAAAAAGCTTTCCCTGATCTTTTAGGGATGAATTTCATCCCTAAAGCCCCACAAGAAGGCTTAGCCTATGAACTAAGCCCGTGGGAAAAACTGCCCCCACTGCTGGGTGAGCTGAGAGCACCAAAGAAATGAAGAGAGAGTTGTTTAGTGCACCACAGAAAACAGATTTGTTGTTTTAGGTTTTGCCCTAGATATTAATATGGGGACAACATGGAGAATTCAGGGTGTCAACTTCTCCTTCTTCTCCTNCCTGAAGCAGCAGAGAAGTTTCTTTGTTGTTTTTCCTGACATGAGAGATTGAGAAGAGAGAGCTCCCCAGGCAAAGAACAGCTCCATGGGACCCCACAGGGTCCCACACAACTTCATGTTTTCCATGTAGATAACAAGAGAACCTGTCTGTGTGCTGTCTTGAACCTCAAAGTCACAACGTTCATCCTGTTCAATCAGTCAGTACAGGGCCATGACTCAGGACAAACCAGAATACAAGAGGAAATCTGGGATGTTAAGGAAAAATTTTTATCTACTGGTCTGTTCCTGAAAGGAAAAGGTTATGGAAGCTATATCCTATATAAAATGTGAGAAGAGGGAAATCTTATTTTTTGCTTTTTCTGTTCATTTCCAAATATAAAATGAAGGGAATTCCCTGTTACCTTATACAGGGCTGAACAGTTCTAGGCAGCAAAATCAATGGACATCAAATTTTGGTGCTCAGGAAAGCAAATGTTTCAAAAGCTGAGAAAACTTTCCTTTAAAAATTTCTAAACAGTCTTAATACTTACCTTGCACGATATGAAGGTCATCAGACTAAGAGCCACAAACAGCTCTTCTATGTAAAATCTTTGAGGCAGAAGAAACACTGAAGGGTCACTGGGGAGTGACTTCTCCTCCTCCCACCAGATATGAGAAGGAGAAGCAGAATTCTTCCAAGGTAGATGAAATTTTCTTTTGGATAGAAGCCCACCTTCTCTTAGTCATCACAATGGAAATCTGATTGAATTCAGCCATGGACAGTTGAGTTCTGCATTTCTTTACTTCACCTGAATTTAAGTCCTTTGCTCACATAAATATAGAACTCTATAAAGGTCACTCAGACCCAAGCAAGAGTGACACATTAGTTCATCTTCAACACTGCAAGGTCTCAGCCTATGAAGCCTTTTGCTTTTCTTCTTTATATTCGTTCCCCTGTTTGGTTTTGTGTTTTACTTCAAGGCAACATTTTGCTGTCCTTTATTTCTTTGTTATTCTTTCACTCAGGCATGGCTTTCTGTTTGTTGTTCTTTTCCATATTCGATCAATGTTCTGAAATGTTACAGCTGCAAAATCCATTTTTTTTAAATGAAAAAAATTCATTAGAAATGAACGAATTATAAAAATATCAAATCAGGAAATACTTTCCTGTTGGTGTACATATGCATCACTTCTGAGCTCTGATATTTATTCATTTTTATAGAACCTTTGATTTGAAAACACCATTCATTATTATAGTTCTGGCAGGGGATATGTGCTTTCTTTGTGTCTTTGAGGGTATTTTTTTGAAAATGAACTTATAGATGGTTTTAAAATGTAAATTTAAAAGATGCCCATTAAAACAGAAAATGAAAATGTAATATAAAATGTCTCAGTTCTGTGCCACTGCCCTATTCTGGACGAAATATTAGACCTACCATTGATCTGGTGTTTCTTTACCTTCATGATAACCATGTCCATGCCATAAAACCACAAAATTCTAACAGCTCAATGAAACATCCAGCTCTAGCTGAAGAAAGGCTTTCTGTTTGGTGGGGCAGCAAACACATATCCATTTCCACCACGAGCTGTAAACTTCCAGTGTCACAGGAACAGGCAGTGGCTCAGGAACAGTCACACATTGATCCAGCCTGTCACAGCCAGGTCCTGTTCCCAGCCCTTGTTTGCTGTGGGCAGTGAATTCCAGCCCTGTGGGGTTGGTGTCTGATGGACCAGACCTGAACACCTCTTGGCAGAACAATTCCCCCACGCTGAGATCTCTGCTGCCCTGGCTGCCCCACCTCCAGAACAAGAGCTGCCTTGGTTGAAGGTACGAGCTGAAAATAGGTGATAAATACGTGCCATGACACCAGATGTGCCTTATTTAGAGTGCACAGCAAGACTTTGGGGTTAAATTCCCATTGACTTGTCGAAAACAAGGGTTTATTAACGTAAGGAATCTTTACATCACTGGTGTTTCAAGGCAAGCACTGAAGATTTAAATAACTGCAGCGTTAGAAAGGTGAGGTTTGGGATTCCCAGAACCTGAAGTTTTATCTACATGTAGAGAAAAACAAGAGAATGGCAAAGAAGTTTATCCTCCAAACTGCCCAGGTACCACTTAAATATCAAATAAAACCCTTTCCCTCTGTCCTCAAAGCTGTCAGACCTGCTATAAACCTTGAACCCAGCAGAGCCCCTGTAACAGGCTGTTAGCATTTGTCATCCTCCCTCTCCTGCAAAACAAACCCTCCATCCATGCATTCCACTGCAGAGCAACAAAACAGATAATGCAGATGCCAAGAAAGGTCATTTTCTGTATTTCTTCTTCTTCCCGTTTCACACAGCTTCTGTGAAAGATCCTGACAGGTGGTTCGAATAAAACATCCCACGTGCTTTCTTTTTTTTTTTCATCAAAGGCTGACAAAGGATGATTTGTTTGCTGCATCCCTCCTGCAACGCCTCTATTGGGAAAAGCTGCAGCAGAGGGATTTTTGGAAGCAAAAGCATTCCCAAGTGTTTCTGGGTGGCTGAGCTGAGCAGCAGGTGTGGGCAGACAGATAGATCAGACTGGTCTGATGCACTGTAGACCAACACCTTCTCTCCAAGCCAACCAGGGATTCATTACAGTTGAGCCTTGGCCAGTGGGTGTCACTAAAATTAAGCTGCAAGGGAAATTAGAAAAAGATAAAAAACAAAAACAAAAAAAAGCATGGGGGCAAGGTAACCTGAATTTTAAAAGCATTCCAGGCCTTATTTTTGGCCCCAAGCCTTGTTTTGAATCCTTCCTTTGGTCAAACAATGGCAATGAGATCAGAGCCAGGCATCCAGTGCCCGCTAATTACTGAGGGGACTGACGCTTGGAGGGAATTGCTGCTAGGACGCCTGGATGGGATGGGAAATGGCTGGACTGAGGTATCCCTGGTGGCAGTGGCATGTTTCTTTATGGGTTTCCTACTGCCCTGTCCCTCCTGCAGCGGGGGGACGCCAGCCAGGTGACTCACTGAGGTTCTGCCCCGTGTTTACTGCAACAAACCTCCCCACTGGGAGTTGCTCAGCCTGATTTTCCCAAGAACACCTCAAAGGGCTAATTTTAAATGAACAAAAGCTTTGGAAGGCAGGGAGAAGGGAAGGGGGAGGAGGGTCTCTTGCGGGGAGGAAAGAGATGGCAGAAATAGCCTCCTTCCTTTTTCCTCTCTCTTGTCCGAGATAAGGAAACATCACACGCTAAAGGCAATTTAAAAACAACTTGAAAGGCAGATAAATTTAGTCACAAGTATTTCACTGGATGGACAACCAAGATTTCAGCCAGAAATTTCAACAAGTTTTCCACCAGAAGGCTTTTAGGGAAAGTTACCAGTGGTTAAGGCAAAGGGACAAAAATCAAGGAAATATGGTTGGCATTAAAATTAATATAGGATGAGGTCGTAAAGCCCCAGTTCATCCACCCACAACAAAGGGAAGCTGAGTTGGGATGCCTCAATATACTTTGATTGGAGGTGTCCTTCTGTAAAAAAGGTAGACTGGCCCATGATGAGCATAAATATGTGATTTTCATGTAAAAGAGTTCATGTTGTGGCCCTATCAAGACTCAAACTCTTTCAGAACTCTAAAAGGGTGAAAAAAACGTATAATTCTAGGGGATAAAAAAGGAAGGTGATGAATGAACATCACAGGCACTGCTGTGGTCTGATGATCCTTCTGTGAAAAACTGAAGGGACCTGCAGCTCTGAGGCAGGGAAATGCCACCAGAAAATGACACTGGCAGCTGCTCGGCATCTGAGGTTTTACATGGAACCAAACCTGCTGGAGTCACACTCCAGACGCAATACAAGGATTACAATAAAGTCCCCTCCTTTTATGTCTCCTCTCAACTGTCTTTTTTTTCTATTTTATCGACTGTTTTCTCAGTGGTCTTCGGTTTATATGGAATTTGAGCTGACTTCTAAAGTTTGTCGGGCCCACAGAGATATTCTATTCATCATTGTGGTGAGCATGTATCAACCACAGGTCAGCACTAGCTCGAGGACATCTGTACAATGCTCCATTGCACTGAGCAAACACATCTTTAATCTCCCTGTACCATCTGGAAAATAATATTTCTTTAATTTTTCCCTTTTGATTTTCTTTTCTGTTGAGATTGCAAGTATTAAAAGGCAAGCCCTTTCTCTGATTACAAAAGGATACATCAACACAAGCAGGACAAACAGTCCAGGACCCATTCCTTGGCCCTGAAGGCAAGTGGTGTGATTCCTCTTATGGCCATATGGCTAAACTTTTGTCCATGGGAAAAAAAAAAAAAAAAGAGCAGCCTCACCCACACCTCCTTCTGGGAACAGGCTCTGACCCGTGGTAGTATTTGAACCATCTCTGAGCATTTCCTGAGAAAGAGAAAAATGGCATGGAGTGAAAATGCTTCAGGGAGTAGATCACGATGGAAGAATGCAGGCCTGGCCCTGGTCATCTTTAACAGCATAAACCCAGCTCGAGTGTACAATGGCCAAGACAAAAAGACACAAGGTTGATTTGGACCAGTAGGTATTGATAGAAAAGGAAGAGAAAACAGGATTTTTCCAGTTTTGTTTCGGGTTTGGCTGCTGGGAACTCAAAATCTCTGGTTGAGAGCATCTCCCAGAAGGAAAATCCCAACTCGAAGGCAGCAGGCAGCCCCTACACAATCCAGCACGTGCTCTGCTGCACTCCCAGCCATTCTTTTCTTGATTTCCCAGCCCTGGAAATATGTATTTCCAGCAGAATATTTCACACCAGTTCATGAGGGGGAAATGGCATTAAAGAACACGACTCTCTTGACAGAGCAGTGCTGGTGTGCATGGCTTGGCTTGGTGTGGTGCACTTCGAAACATGTGGAGAGGAAAGAATCATCCCTCAGATAATCCTTCCCAAGTGCAGTGAGAAGAAACTGCTGGTGCCACAGAGCAGAAAAGATTTCCAAAGCTTGGGTTCTAATTTCCTGATCTTTAAAAAGAAATTGCTCATCTGCAGCTAATCATGTTTGCGCCTTTCACCGTCTCCAAGAGCAACATTTTCCAAGGTGCTTTTAATGAACTGAACAGCCTCCTAAAGACTCAGGAGAGACAGAGAGGCTGTCAGAGACAAATCCCTTTATTTGATTAGGCTTCACAGGATCTTGGTACATTCCTAACCGAAAAGAACACAACAAAGATTGATCCTCCTCCCACCCAAATCAGTTGGGCTTTTTCTCCAAGGTGGGACCAAATCCAGCACATATTAATTAGAAATGTTTTGATGAAATGTTGTTATGTAGTGCGAGGCGTGGAACCAGGAAAGCAGATTGGGTTGCAGGGGAGACATAGCTGGAGGTGACTTCCAAGGGGAAAAACATGAGGAGAGGCCAAGGTGGCAGGTTGGACCACAAAAGGCTCAAGAAGGAACAAGAAGGGGCAACCAAATCGCCTGAACCTCACCTCTCGTGGGGGCTTGGCCCCTTCTGTGGGACACAGGGGTGTGACCCCACCTACATTCCCAACTCTGGGCCAACAGATAAAGGCATTTCTTCCTCATGAACTGCTTCATGTGCCTTGGCAGAAAAGCAAATAGTTAGGAGCAGTTGGGAGAGTGTTTTGTCAGTCTGGCTGAAGGTTTGCTTGTAGCACTCTTTGCCGGAGTTCTGTTGGGCTACATTTCTCATTCACAATCTGCTCTGCTTTTGCTGCCGCTTTTTCTTTAAATATTATTTCTACTCTATCTAAAAGAGCATTTTTCCCCAAACCCAGGTGAAATGTTCAGAATTCTTAATTCAGTTGTTTAGTGAATTTCGTGGCAGATTCTTCCAATTACCTGCACGTAACACGGTCTCATAAACACCTCTGACAGAAATCACAAGGCACATTCTGCACTTCTAGGCAGAGTCTGTGGTTTGTCTGTCAATTTATCTCCCACTTTGACGCTCTCTCCTTTTCTGGAAGCCAAATATTGCATAAAATTTGAGCATAGAATTTGAATCAGCTCAACATAAATTGAAATGTTGTCAAAGGTTTATTCACAAGTTGTAAATTCAGTCCTAAGGAAAAATAGACTTTTCTTTCTGCTCTGTTCTTTTGATGATAATCTACATTTGAACAAATGAAAACCTGCTTCAGTTTTCATCTGTAGCTTTCCTGACAAGTGAAAAATTGACTAATTCCATGAAATAACATTTTGTTACATGTTTTCCTTCTTTGGTGCAACTGAGATTTGGCCAGGACAGAACTCCAACCTGCCAGGATTATGCGGAAGGCGTAGGATTCGTGGTATTTCAGACCCAGTCAACACAATTAAACCAGCTTTGTTCTATTTTCAATTCACAGAACACAGCGATCACCTCAGAAGCAACTTCCAGAAAGTTTTGATTTGTTTTGTTTTGCTTTGTCCTTAAACGATGCAAGTTCCGGGCTGATTTCCAGAACATTTAAGTTTTAAACTCGAATAATCAACTTCTGAGGGATCACCTGAGCTGAACCTGCAGGTCCTTGACAAGAACTACCTGCTGAGAACAGACAGATCTTCTCTGCACACAGAGTTCTGTTTATCTTCAGCCTCCCCGTGAGATCTTCTGTAACTGCCCAACGTTATCTTTTCACAAGTGTCTAGCAAAAATCTTCAACATCTCTGGCCAAACCTGTTGGGTAAATGGAAAATAAAATAATCTATAAAGCCCTTCAATGTTCCAACAGTGCTGGTCTATGCTCAGATACCTACATAAAAAAATACAAGCCATTATTCTATTTTTGTTTTTCTATTTGATTGCAAACTGATTCAAACAATACCAGGTTAAATCTAGCTCAGGCTTTACAGAGCTATGATAACCCCTCAAAAAAATGCATCCTCAACTTGCTGACAGGAGTCTTAAGGGTCAAAACTCTAAATTCCATCTCTTTGGTTGAGTGCCAAGTATTTTGGAAAGAGAAAAAAAAAGAATCAAGTAATCTTCTATGCATTTTAACAGATGAAAATAATTTAAATAAAACTAAAGTGTTGCCTGGGACTCTGTGCACCCCAGAGCCTCATTCAAGTTTTATTCTGACATGTAAAATAAAACCTAATGAGAAGTTACCATTGATTTATGGGAAGAGAAAGGGGAATATTATTTTTATTTCATTTCCAAACAGTTCTGGAGCCAGCAATGGATAAGAATGATCTGTGCTAGATACTATGATGTTGTTTAGATTGTGGTTACTGAGTTCTGGTTATGACATAGTATCAGCAGAGAGACATGGAAGAATTTTAAGGCATCTTCTGGGCTTGCTGTACCCTTAGTTTCCAGAAAATGTTTTGTATTTGGTATGAATTTGAACATTATTTATCTACTCACATCTAAGTTGTTAGAAAAGAAAAATCTGGAACATTGGGATTCCAAACATGGAAGCCAAGCACTCAGACCCCATTATCTGACAACGAGCTCTTGCTGCTTTTACAGAATCACATGGGTTGGAAATGATCTGAAAGCTCATCTCCTTTCAGTCCCTTTGCCATGGACAGGGACACCTTCCACCATCCCAGGGTGCTCCAAGCCCTGTCCAACCTGGCCTTGGGCACTTCCAGGGATCCAGGGGCAGCCACAGCTTCTCTGGGTAATGTGTTCCAGAGCCTCACCACCTTCACAGGGAAGAATTTCTTTCCAATATCCCATCTAAACCTGCTCTCTGTCAGTTTGGAGCCTTTCCCCCTTGTCCTGTCACTCCATAGTCCTGTAAACAGTTTCTTTCCATCTTTCCTATAGTTCCCTTTAGGCACTGGAAAGCCACAAGGAGGTCACCCTGAAATCTTCTCTTTTTCAGGCTGAACAATCCCAACTCTCCCAGCAGAGCTGCTCCAGCACTCTGATCATCCTGGTGCCTTTCTGGACTCTCTCCAGCAGCTCCAGGTCCTTCCCATGCTAGATCCCAGGGTTGGAGGCAGTTCTGCAGGTGAGGTCTCAGAATCCCCTCCCTCCATCTGCTGCCCACACTGCCCAGGGTATGATTGGCTCAGCCTAATGGTTCACTCATTTGAGGAGAATGTGAATTCTGCATCATTTTTTGGAAATAAAATATCTCTGGACATTATTGAAATCTTGAAGCAGCTGTATTATAACTGAGACATCTCAAACAGAGGTTAAAATGGAAATGGGTTCAACCTGGTCTGGTGTTTCCAAGCACATAGAAAGCAAGGGAGTTCTGTCATCATAACAACAGTCCTATAGCTCTCCTTACCTCAGCAGCTCTAAAATCGTGAAAATTAATCAAAATGTCACGAAGTTTTCAGAAATACCTTTAAAAAGCAGGGAGCTAGGATGTCTTGGAGATTCCAGTATTAAAGTGAACTGCGTGTGACCAATTTCTGCCTCTTTTCAGTCCTTACCCTTACAGAACAAGCCTAAGGAGGTTGATTAAATACAGAGAAATGATTCTTTTGGCTCCTTGGCACAAGAAGGCTCCAGGATCATCCACTCCACACCTCTTCCCTAAAAAGGAGATGAGGAGCATGTGGTGCTCACTACAAAGTGCTTCCTAGGGAATGTTAAGGGAGTGATTAGGCACTAATGACCCTCCTGGTGCAAGGAAAGGTCCTGTTTGCTCTGGCCCAGGCTGGTTTTTCAGCACGTTTGCCTTGGTAGCAGCAGTGCTTTTTTCATATCCCCGTTTTCTGTTGGATCAGTGATTTGGTTGTTTCAGTTCCAAGTTTTCTTAATTTTTTTTTTTATTTTTATTTTTTTTTTGCCTGCTAACCTTGGTGAACAGTCCTTCAGTTGTCAGGTCCTGACTGATTATTTTCACCTGGCTACAGACTCCGTGTTTTTCCTTCTTTGGTAAAAACTTCATGGAAGTAGACATTTATTCCCTGATAGGAAACCCAAATTAACAGATAAAAACCAAGATCTTTGTGTAGCCAAATGTTTGGGTTTTTTTTATTTTTTAATGAAGTGAATGGAATTTTTCTGTTTAAGTCAAGGCTACATTTTGTCTGGGAATCTGTAATTGCTCACTCAGCTAATTAATCTGAAAAAGAACATATGATTATTTTTGTGAGGAACCATCCATCACTGAATTAGCACTGAAAGTGCACCATGGCTATAAAACTCCAGCTGAAATAGGCCAGCACAATGGAATAACACACATATCCTTGACTTCAGTTGGTTTAAGACTATTTTATGTATTTATTTGGTGCTTTGGGAGCTACCAAATCAAGAACCCATTCTCAATTATGGATTTTTACTTGATTCCAGATACCTCAAAGCTGATTTTTCAGTGAAATCCTCTTCATTTTGAAATCAATTCATATTGATTTGAATAGGAGTGGAGTTTCATCTTTAATGCCTTTTAACGGGATATATTATCTTTCACACTGAGTTTCCTTCAATCCAATGCCAAAACTGCTTTTTCCTCAAAGAAGTGATGGGGGGAGCTCAGTCAGACTCGTTAGCTGGGAATTAGGAATGTGTAGGCCTGTAAGGATTTGCTATGAAATATTCTATAAATCTCATGCCAATAAGGAGAGAAGGCCCTTAAGACTAAATACTGATGGATACTGAAAAGTATTAAAGGCAAGACAGAAGTTCCGTGATTAATTCTGAGAGAATCCCCAAATGTTTTGAGCTGGAAGAGATCTTGAAGACTCATCCAGTTCCAACCCCCTGCCATGGACAAGGACACCTTCCACTAGGCCACATTGCTCCAAGCCCCATCCAACCTGGTCTTCAACTGCTTCATTTCTAATTTTACAGCATCCACTCAAAATCACAGTGAAATTTTGCTTTTTATTTTGCCATGAGATCCTGCATGTTAGAGTACAAAGGCGCCAGTTTAGTTCTCAAACCCCATGCTGTTAAGAAATAGGAATTGAGAAATTAAACTCAATCAATAAAGATTTCCCTGAATATCCTTAAGCATACTAGGACAGAAGCAAACAAAAGACACTTTATTTGAAGTTATTTGAAGTTTTGAAGTTATTTTCTTTCTTCTCTCAATTTTCCTCCCCCTTTTTGCAATCATGTATTGCTGTCGTGATTATATTCTTTATTTCATTTTCAAATTATAGAAGGGCAGATAGGACATTTAAGGTTGTCACATTTAATTTAATAATAACTTGTGATGTCATTTACAACATGAGTGCTTTCAGAGAGACGTGCAGGCTGAACTGGGCTGCATGTGCTGCTAATTTCAGATAAAACAGCAGTTTTACACTCCCGCTCCGGAGGATGTTGGAGCATTCACCATTCTCACTCCTAATTTACACAAAGGGCAACTGCAGAGTGGCTGAGTTGGTTTGGTACAGCAGAAAACATCTTGGCACAGGCTGGCGCTGGCACCAGAAGCAGAAAAATGTCACCAGGGGCTGTTTCCTACCCACGGCACTGGGATTGCTCAAAAATCTGAGCTGGAAAAGAGCCTGCTGAGCCCTGAGATCATAAAGGGCTCCTCGTGCGTAAATGACACGGATCCTGATGCTGGGACAAGTGGTTAAAGACTCTGCAAGCTGAGAAAGAGCATGAGGGAAATGCCTCTGGAGTCATGATGCATCTTGTGCGCTGTGCTTCCCTTTTGTGTATTCCCAAGGCAACTCTAAAAAGTGGCTCAGGATGGGCCCTCTGCTCGTCTGGCCCTAAAAGCTGTGTCAGGTGATGAGTTCAGGCAAAATGTTTCAAGGATACAAATAAAATTGACAGGTTTTTCCTCAAAAGGAAAGCAGAATTTCACACAGTCCTGATATTTGGGTATGGGTCACTGTCAGGGCTGCTCAAACCAGAGCAGCTCCTCAAACAAATGCTCACAGCCTGAGAGAACAATCTGTCTGTCACAGGGGATGGAAAAGTAAAGCTCTTCCCCCTCATTTTTCCCTATTTTTGGCACAAAATGGAAAGCAGACCTGCGCGGCAGTAAATAAAATGCAACTTCAGCTGGAAGGGATCCTTGTTTTTGAACGTTAAAATGATTACAAGAAACATGTAAGCTATGATTTGACTTAAACCCAGATCAAATCTCCTGGCTAACCATTGCTTTCCTGATCTGCAGTTTGTTTCTCCAGTTCTCTGTTTTCACACTTAAAATTGGTGTCTGATTTGAAGACTCAGAGAGCACAACAGGCACAGCTAGCCCTGAGTTTTCCCAGGAAACCTTGTTTGAGATATGTTAATGACCTTGTTCATGAAAAAAAGTCCTTTATTTTTTAAAATCCTTAACTATAAACCGAAAAGCACAAACCACAGATGAAAATAAAGGTCACACACTGGTGATCAGCAGGCAAGCACACCTAAACATAAAATATTTCTAAACATAAAAAACAGAAGAAGAGAGTAGATCTGTATCTGCAGTGAGACTCTGGGAAATAGCTCACCTTTGGATTTTGATCACAGATCAAAGTTATCCATAATATAAATTTTTGTTGCTTGTATCTATCTACATGTTGAATATTTTCAGGTAATGAGAATATTTTATATTAATTGCCATTAAAACTCACAGCAAAGCAGAAGCTGATATCAGAGTTTCACTGGGGTGCTGCGGAGTTAAAAATCAGTAATAAAACTCTAGTTCAGGCATTTGGCATTTAATCTTGGATTTGTGATTAATATTGGGTGTGAGGTACAACATACTTTGGCATTTCATAATTGTTCACCTTTATAATGGAAAAGATGAGAGGAAATATTAAATCAGAAGCCCACTGGCTGCAGAATCACACATAATCCCAGAATGGCTGGGGTGGAAGGGACCTTAAAGAACATCCATTCCCACCCCCTGCCATGGGCAGGGACATCTTCCACTGTCCCAGGGTGCTCCAAGCATGGGAGAAAAAATACTCTGTGTTGTTTAGCAAGCAAAAACACAAGGATGACCTCACAGAAGAGGGAATTTGAAGCCTCCCCAGACCGAGAGTGATGGTGATGTGACTTTCACGTACGTGGAGTGCAGGAGCAAAGGAGATTTCCCTGACTTGCTAAAGTCAACACACAAAGTCCTACAACTCCTTTCAGGAACATTTGTTGATGGAGCAACAGGTTCCCACCCCAGAGATTCAGGGCACAGGGAGTCCTCATGGGGTTGCAGCTGTCCATTAGAGCCATTAAAACCTTACGAATGTATTAACATTAAATTTATTTCCCTTTTAAAAAACAGCTTAAAATAGGTACCCAAAAGCTTGGTTTCTCCCTTGGGGACTCACACCACGATTGAAAGCCAATCACCACAAGCACCAAGGCTCAGTGAGGATTAGAAATGATGATGGGGGACCATAGGTCAGGATTATGGATGTCAGAGGCATTTGGATCCGAGATCCCAGTGGATGTGAGGTGGCCACAGCTCCACATCCCTCAGCCCTGCCTGCTCTGAGGTTCAGTGTGTGTTCCCACTGCTGCAGGCCCACCCCACAACCTCCCCAGAAGCTGCTTGAGACCTTCAGACCCTCCAGTAGCCAACTTGCCACTGTCTGGCCCCTCCAATATCCACCCCAGGGCCATGGTATCTCCCAGACCTGGCTCACAGGCCTATCCCCTTCTCTCCAGCTGGCCTGAAGTTCTCTTGATGCCTTAAATGGCTACCTAGAAACAGAGACCAGACAGGAATAAAGGAGGGATTGATTGGAAAGGCCTTCAGAGGTCACACTCTGGGCTCCAGAGGCTCCTGCCTCAGTGCATCCCAAAATGGACAATGACAGCTCCCGAGTTCTTCCCACTTTGATATCAGCATCAATTGCCCAAGCAGAAGCCAGGCAAGGATGGAATTTGCCCAAGCTTGCCCCCCTTTCTCTCCCCAAGATGAAGGTTTGCAGTTGTTGGGCCCAGGAGGGTCTGGGTGTCCTTGGAGAGCGAGCTGGAGAGGCTTTGTTATGTCAGTGTGAGCATGAGAGAACAGCACTGAACGAGCTCCAGGGAACTGCAGAGTTACACTGGGCACTGCAGGGCTGGGAACAATATAAAAGTTAAAACCTAAGGCACCACTGAACAAATCAGACATATCCATGTGTGCAGGACTGCTGTTCCTAGGGAAACTCTCACAGTCTGGTCTCTCCAGTTCCTGGACACACAGGCACACGAGCCCTGCGAGCCACAGCCCCTTCTTCACATGCTGGCCCTAAGACCCCACAGAAACCTGTGCACCCAGTCCCTCACCCAGGAAAATACCTGAAAATGGAGTTTAAAAAGGAGACAGAGCAGACCAAGCTAAGCGAGCACAGCCAGCCCAGGTTTTTTTTTTATGTTCTACAGCTTTTATCCCCTTATCTCTCTGTTTTCCCACACTTGCTCCTCCCCAAGCCACATTGATTGGTCCTCCTCCAAATACCCTACAATAACTTTCACACACTCTCACAGCTGCTGTGAAATCATCCCACTGTGAGTTTTATGTAATCTTCAAAAGCTCCTCCCTTGCGTTCCTGTTCCTGTGAGGGCACTAAACCCCACAGCTCTCAGGATCCCCTTGGGCAGTGTTTTTTTGGCCAAGCCAAGACATCTCAGTGGGTCTCAGCTGCTCCCCAGCCCCAGGAGTGACTGAGACAGAGAACTCCATTGGCACCAACCATGTTATTGGGTTTCCTCCACCTAATTGTAGCTCCTCAACTCCTTGATGAGCCGTTGGGTTCATGGTGATTAGCTGCTAATCACATATTTTAATGGCTTAGGGAAACATTCTGCCTGCTTTATTGCTCTTTCTGGCCAGCCCTTCCATGGCACCAAGCATGACTTGCACAACTGCTACTCCAAAAATAATTTCCCAGGGTCTGGGCAGCCTTGTCTGGCCATCACCTCGTTGTGCTCTCTTCCTTTCAGCCACCCTCTATCAACCACCAGCTTCTCCTCACCCACATCTGTGAAGATTTGGGAACCTATAAACCTCTTCCGGATAAACAGCTTCTGTTCCATTTGTTGGTGTGTGCCTTGCCATGCAGCTCCCTCCCTCCAATTCAGCCACGGGTTATGTTTCTCATTCACTCTGAGCCAAAGATGTGTGATGCTGACAACTCTGCCCCATTCACCTCCCTACTCAAAGCTCCTTTTCCCGGGAAGACTCAGAAATCTGCTGGTGAAATGTTTTCTCCACCCCACTGTGAGATAAAGGGGAAGAATGAGGAGATTGGTGAAAACCAGCAGCAACTGCTTTATCAGAGAAACATTCTAGACCTTGCAGACCGGCGTTAAAGCAAAAAAATAAATTTCAAAGCAGGGTCCACATGAAATATTTTCCCTTTCCCATAGCTGGTAACAAACCTGAGGGTATCTCTTCCTTCCAGACTCACCCCAGCAGCCACAGAAGCTGCACCTGGGGCAAGGCAAAATAAAAGCTCCAACCACCTGAGCTGCATATCAGAAAATTTAGCAGCACCCCAAAATACAGCCTTGAAAACTCCAATAAGAACAGATTGTTCATTTTCTCCCTTTATTTTACCAGCCACTCCAGGACATATTTTTTCAGCACTCTTTGATGCTTTACTGGACCAGGGACTCTGCTCCAAAGGTGTGGCCATGGCACAACTCAGAGGATTTACGCAGCCTCAAGCCCTGGCCCTGCATTTTACCTTGGCCTTTCCAGCAGGCTGGTTTAATTTAACCCAAGGCCAAGAATTAATATATTAAAAACCCCACAACAATTCATGCCTGGTTACATTTGTGCTTGTGACCTACGCCTGTCCGAACAGGAGTTGGACAGGACAAAGCACAATGCACTTCCTTGCTTTTATTGCTCTCATTCACTTCATGTCATGCCAAAGAAGGTTGATTTAGGAAGTTCTAGTAATTAACTGCTGATGTTTTTGACTGCTGTTCCCAAGGGGCTCACAATGACTTGTAATTGTTGTTGTGTAGGAAACTCTTTCTGGAACGATTGGAGATAACATATATTCTCTGTATGGCTTTACTTTTACTTGATTATTTTCTTAAGCCAGGAACATGATTTTTTTTTTTTCCTTTAAGCAAAAGTCGCCTGTTACCTGCATCCTGGAAACCTCATAAATCATCTTTCTCCTTTTCTCCTCGCAGACCGTGCTGACATTTTGCTGTCAAAGTCCACAAAATAAAGAAGCTTCGTAATTCAGTTACACATTAAACATAGAATATGTGAAGTGGAAAAAACAAGGAGACAGTAAAAATTAATGCTGTTTTTATACTTTAAGTTACAAAGTGCCTTTCTTTGCTCTTAGCAGATGAAGAAACTTGAAAGAAGTCACAGAAGCAATGTGTATTTAGAGAGCACCAGTTGTTATCAGAATTTAAACCCTGGCTGGTGCTATTAGAGGAGGCTCTAAGAGAATCACAGAATGGTTTGGGTTGAAGAGGATCTTAAAAATCATCTCATTCCAACCCCTGCCAAGGGCAGGGACACCTTCCACTATCCCAGGTTGCTCCAAACCCCATCCAACCTGGTCTTGGACACTGCCAGGGATCCAGGGGCAGCCACAGCTTCTCTGGGCACCCTGTGCCAGGACCTCACCACCCTCACAGGGGAGAATTTCTTCCTAATATCCAGTGGAAACCTGCCCTGTTTCAGTTTGAAGCCATTCCCTCTTGCTCTGTCACTCCATGCTCTTGGAAATAGTCTCTCTCCATCTTTCTTGTAGGCTCCCATCAGGCACTGGAAGGTTGTAATTAAGCCACTCACTTCTCCAGGCTGAATAATCCAAATTCTCTCAGCCTTTCCACATAGTTCTCAATACAGCCTCTCACTCCTCACAATATTTCCCTATGTTTTCACTCACTGTTCTGTCAAATATTAATATGTGGGTGCCTTAGCACTGTTGCATTATTGGATGCTTATGTAGATTCTACTCAAAATTAAAATAAATATAACAATTATAGTTCTAATTCCTCTTTCTGGGGCCCCTGCTAGTCATACACACAGACACATGGTGTGATTTTTGGGGGTATTCTGTGCATGGCCAGGAGCTGGACTCAATCCTTGTGGGTTCCTTTCAGGAATATTCTTCACAGGATATTCTGTGATCCTGTGATTTTATGTATTTCTCAAAGTTGCCTTCATGCAGCCATTAAACACCTATTTTCTCTCTCAGATGACTCAACAGCTGGGTATCCAGAGCTATATTTCACACTGAAAAGAATTTTAAAGGCCTAATTTTCAGATTTTCACCTCTCATATTCATCCGCTACCGACCGAAAACCAACCCTAACAACCCCAGGGCAGATTCTTAATACACTTGTGGCATTTGTGGGCTTTGCACACTGCAATAACAATTTGAGAAAGGCTGGATTGTTTCACTGGACTGACCTGAGCAAGAGCGACTCAGGAAGGATATGGTGATAGGAATTCAGCCCTGAGAAGGATGTCAGTCATAATAAAAGTGTTCTCCATTGAAGTGCTCGTAAAAGAGCAGCTTTCTTCACACGCCATGGCAGAGCACTCACTGCTCATTTGTCACCCTGCCTGGGAGTGACATTTACCAGCTGCAATTTGCCATTGTGATGTTTTTCCCCTTTTGCTCCTATTGACCAAATGTAAACAGTTCATGGCAGCAGATTTGAGATCGCATCAGCAGCGCGTTGCAGCCACTTCAAAACAGGAACACGGCTGTGGATCACTGACAATAAGACATAAAACATGGACCTTGGAGGTTTGTCTCAGCCAAGATGTCACAGCATGCAAGGGAGTGATCTTCCACCTGAGAGAGAAACATGTGCAGCCCACTGAAAACAGTGTTTAGCTGATTTCAACAGAAATGGGTCAGATTGGAAAGGACCACTGAGGGTCACCTGGTCCAACCTCCTGCTCCAGCTCATGGCACAGGATTGTGTCCAGACAGCTCTGGAATATGTCCAGGTCTACACTTGGAATGAGCCTGGCCCCCAGTATGTTTTTCTCCTGACTTTTAATGGTCAATAAAGCAAATGAAGCACAGGCCTAAAACTGCATCGCAAATTAAAAATGATCTGAGTAACAGATTGGTCAAGTCCTGTATCTCAGACTAAAACAGTTTGTATCATCTTCAATGTTCGATGTCTAAGATGGATTTTTATTTCTTGCCTGCAATACTAAAATTAATTTACTGTTGCACCTTCCAGCACCCCATCTCGATTAAAATAGAATAGAATAGAATAGAATAGAATAGAATAGAATAGAATAGAATAGAATAGAATAGAATAGAATAGAATAGAATAGAATCCCTACCAAAACTTCACCAATGTGTCCCATGCTCACATCTCATCCACAGCCGAGGGGCTGCTCAGTACCTGTGACCTTCACTTTTGGATTTTCCCATCTCTTGGGAAAAAACCTTGCAAAAACCCATCCATCCTCAGGGGAGCTGTCCCCTACAGACCTGCACAGGGGGAGACCCTGGACTGCTCCCTTCCCTCAGCCACAAGGGATATTTTTCCACTCTCTCTGCAGCAGTGATTCAGAACTCAGGCTCTGCAGACCTTGGCTCCCGTCCACACCACTCACCAAACCAAGTACATCTCAGGCAAAGGTATGCTTGTGGAATGTAACTTTTAACCTCCTATCCTTCGTGTATTTTACAGAGAGGAGCTGAACACTTCTATTCTTTTTTTAGTTCCACATTCTTTGCCAGTGTCTTGTCAATTAATAAATATTTGCTGAATTCCAGTGCACGGAGTATTTTTACAAATGCCCAGAATATTTCTTAGATTAATTTGGAAGGCCTTGCCAAATGATAAGATGATGATAAGGAAGTAAGCAGAACGCCCACACAAGGTAGTGTTATCTTGGGTGTTTTATCAGGATTTAGGGTTCTGACACAGCCCCAGTGCTGTTATACAAGAAATCTGTGCTTTCAAACTCTCACGTCCAGGACACCTTCCAGGTTCCACCTCTGATAAGCCTCCTGCGTGTCCATGTGAGTAACCTGATTTATCAGCAACTCCTGTTCCAAAAGCTGGCAAATTCCTGCTACTCAGCCTTGTGCTTTCCTCCACAGAGATGATTCTCTGTCTCACAGGTGAAAGTGGAAGCCAGAGGTGAGGATGGTGCAGGAGGCAGGAGGAATCTCTAACCCATCATCTCATCCACTTGTTCTGCCAGGCTCCATAAACACGACTTTTTTTCTTTTCAGGCTTTGTCATTCCCACACAGTGGGACTCATTTGAATCAATCATCCTGGACTCCTCCAATAGTCAGCATAATCTGTGGAGATCCAGAGAGCAGCAGGCAGGGAAGTGAAAAATGCAATTCATTTTGCAGCACCTAAACCAGACCAGGTGGCTGAAGTCCACCAGTGCTTGTTTCTCTGTTCTCTGTCCCTCAGTGGCTTTAAAGATATTCCTGAGCCACTGGTTTACGTGGAGGCATCCACCCTGTAAACACCTGTGGGGAGATATTTTGATGATGATGATGATATTTCCAGGGATGGGGCAGCCACAGCAACCTGTGCCAGGGCCTCACCTCCCTCACAGGAGGGAAGGAACAATTCCTTCCCAATATCCCATCTAACCCTGCTCTCTCTCAGTTTGAAGCCATTCCCCCTCGTCCTGTCACTCCAGGCCCTTGTCCAAAGTCCCTCTCCAGCTTTCTTGGAGTTTACTGGAAGTGGCTCCAAGTTCTCCCCTCCTCTAAGCCTTCTCTTCTTTGGGCTAAACAACTCCAAAATCGTTCAGCTTTTCCTCAAAAAAATCATCCCCTAATCATCTTCATAGACCTGCTCTGGACTTGCTCCAGCTCAGCTGGAATTCAACTCCAGACCCATAATAAAGTCACCCTGCAGATTAATGACCTCTGAGTATCTCTCAGAAAAAAACTCACCTCAAGCTGGACACAGCCAACTCCTTGTGCTCTATTTCTTCATAAATTGGCCTTGAAAATGAAGGCATCCAGATTCAGGGGTTGCCATAGGACATTTTAATGTGTGTTGAGCAAGGATGTGGAATGCATCCACATGTGGAATGCATGGGATGTGCACAGTGCCGTGGAAAACACTGAAACACCACCTGAAACTCACCGTGAGGCCAAGAGCCAGACATCAGAGAAAATGCTTTAATTTGAGGGTTTGAAAAAGTCTCAGTGCTACCATTCTATGGATAGTTGAGTTCCTGAAGGATCAACAGCTGCAGTTATCCGTAATTCCTTCAGAAAAAAAGGAAAATTAATTAATAAAATCTCACAGCAGATGAAACTCAAAATGTTGAAGTACGCATAACTATTTATCTTAGAAGAAAACCCAACTTTTTCCTTGTAAACTCCATGCTCGATTCTTTGCTGACATAGCCAGCAACTATTGATGAGGGATGTCACAAAATCTGCTTGTTTTCCAACAATGCCTCCTCACCCCGTTTGAAATGACAAAAAGAATACCTGATTAAGCCCTTTTTCCTTTTCTGCTTTTATAAACAAGGCTGCTAAGGAGGAACTGCTGCCTTATTTCAGAGCTGGTGTGGGATTTATTCTTTTATAGCCAATGAAAACAAACTACTGAAGAGTGTGAGTGTATACAAAGCATCCTTAATGGAGTGACTTTTCCTTAGGAGATGCAGCAGATGGGATCATACAGAGATGCAGGAGCAACATTTTCACTCCATAAAAAAATCTCTGTTCCCTACGTGGTCTTTTTGATGAAAAATAAAATAAAACTCTGTACATTAAGCCTTTGGTGCTTGATTCTCAATTTTTACTGTTCTACAAAGATGAAATGAAGAGACAAATTATCGCAGGACAAACTTTGGTGAGGGTTAAGTTTTTATCAACTAAACAATAACTCTGCATACCCCAGGTATCAACAATGTGAAATTCAGGGCAGTTTCCTTCCTAATAAACTCACCCTGGGACAGGAAAATAAAGCAGAGTTACCAAAATAATTGAAATCCATATTTTTTTACCACATAATGTTTTTGCAATCATACCCCAAATCACGTAGGCACTCTGAAAAACTGATTTCGACTTTACTCCTTCAAAGGTTTGGTGCAAGTATTTTTGGGAAAAAAAAAAACAAAACAGTGATTTGATGTCTTTGATTTTTAATGTAGCTCCCAACCAGCACCAGAAAAAAATCCTGCCAAGTATTTCACTTTCAGCAACTGAATCCTTAGAGCCCCTAAACCACTTATCCCTGATGGAAAACTTGGCTTATGGTGGTGTCATTCTTCCAAGCTCTTCAGCTTTCCTTGATTACTGAAGTGACCATTTCCTGCCATTTCAAATTGGCCCAGTGGATAAATCGCAAACAGAAACAAACAGAAACCTGCCCCAGGAAAGTGAAAACTTGGAAGGAAGAGACTCGAGTTGTCATTTTTAGTTTACCTGGGAACCAAACACACAGTGACCTCAGGGATTCATTCATGGTATCAGGCATCATATCTCAAACATTTCCCAGATTTAACCAGAATAAGGACAGGCATGTAAAAAACAAACATCAGGTCTATAAAACTCTGAATTTTACCCACAACCACCATTTTTTGCTCTTGCTGTTATTTTTCCACTGACCTCATGAGGCCCACGAAACATTCACAACTCAATCTCCCAGATTAATTTACACTAGGAAATAAATTAATAAAAAACAAGGAGGCAATCTGGGCTTTTGCCTGACCATTGCTTTAAATGTTTCATTTGTATGGGACACTCTGTCCAAGACAAAGCTAAATAAACATTTTGTACAGAGGTGGTAGATATGACACCCTGCCAAAATAGTAACTCTGCTCACATACTCATCTCCATACTCAATAAGCCATGTTTTTTATTAGTCAAGGGGTCAATTTTCAGCACAGGGTGTAATTTTTTATTCCACAGAAGAAAGGAGAATGAAATGAAGACACCAAGCAGACCAAGTGCCAAGGTCACTGGTGTCTTTTAATGCTCAATTATCAAATGGCCACTGCTTTGTTCCGTTCAGGAAGTCACATTATTTGGGAAATTAAAAAAAAAAAAAAAAAAAGAAGAGAAACAATGAAGAGGAAAATATAAATTAAAAAACTGGATGTCTGCTTTGCACAGGATGTGTTTCTACACAGATCAGTGCAAAGGTTTTTGTACTGTCACATAACATTTTGCATTGCCTTGTGTGATTGACCCAAAAAGCCTTCTAATGTCTAAAGGGAAATAATTTCTGCTGCTTTACATGGAATAAAAATACGGAAGTCTTGGTGCAGGCAGCGACCAGGTAATGCTCTGGCATTATTTTTTGAGAGTATTTAGATCTAAATTAATGTTCTGGTTGGAGATTTCTTCCAAAGAGCCATTCCTTTTGCCTGATAAAAGGCACTGGCACCGAGCCCTGCCGAAGGAACCTGCTGCTTTCAGGCTCCAGGAGCAAGGATGGTGGAAGGAGCCCTGCACAGGTCGTGGTTTGGGGAGCTGGTTCAAGTTTTTTTTGTCTGCCTTTGTGAGTGAGGGGTGGGTGAATCTGGAGTTAATTCACTGTCGGGTGGGCAGTGCACTTTGCAAACAAATATACAAGGGCACAATAACAAATAATAGGTAAGAAAAATCTGTTTTAACAAAAATATTCTCCATAACCAGTGCTGAAGGAACCTCAAAGCTCTTTGGAGTCTGTTTTAGAAAGAGAGACAGAGTTGAGGGCCTCTCCTCATCTTCATTTACCCTCCACAAGAACACATAAACCACAAGTTCCAACCAATTCATCATCTTTCTCATACCCATAAAATCCTTACATCTTCACGAGTGCAATCCACTGGAGACAATCCTCTTGGGCTCCCTTTGTGGGAACAGCTCCTCTCATCCTAAAGCAAAGCTACACCACACCCTGGTACCTCTCCTCCTCTGGACAGAGAACAGATGCCCTGAACACGTCTGCAGGGCAGACATCCAGATTTCACTCAGATAAAATCTGGCCTGTCCCAAAGCAGCTCCCTCCTGCCCCAGATGAGCCCTTATCTGTGCTGCTCTGCTATCAGGGAGTGGGAGGTTATCTCCAGCCTCACATAGTTTAAAGCTTTGAAATAAATGGTGTGGGTTCACTAGATTGGAAGAACCAGAAAGGAACTTTTTGGCTCCAAAAACCTTCCAATGTTTGTCATGTTCACAGTATTTTCAGTCCAAATGCACCCTTCCAAATTTTATATTACAGATGCCCTGTGAGCCAGGTGGGAAAATCAAACTGTATTTAATAGTTTCATGAAACAAAGTCTGGACTATAGAATACAGAAATTTCAATAGGGAAAAAGGTTTTCCATCTGGGATCTTTGACTGTTTGGGGCTCCCCAGAAACATTGAAGCTCAAGCTGAGGTATCTTAAAGGCATTATTGAATCTGCCTGTATCTGACAGCACAAACACATCCCCAAACACACAGGGATGACAGGGTTTGCCAGAGGCCAAAAAACATCCCTGCAGCAGAGCCAGGAGTGAGCAAGGATCTGATGCTGATGGTGTCTCAGAGGCTGAATCTCTTTGGGAGATCTGGATCTCACTCTTGAAGAAGTTTGTCTGTGTGATATGAACTAAATGGATTTTATTCCACTGGAATAAATAAAATTAAAATAACTGGAACCCTGAGATGCTTTACTGCATGTAATGGCTCCAAACTGAGAGAGCAGGTTTAGATTGGATATTAGGAAGAAATTCTTCCCTGTGAGGGGGGGCAGGCCCTGGCACAGGGTGCCCAGAGCAGCTGTGGCTGCCCCTGGATCCCTGGCAGTGTCCAAGGCCAGGCTGGACAGGGCTTGGAGCAGCCTGGGATGGTGGAAGGTGTCCCTGCCCATGGCAGGGGCTGGAATGAGATGATTTTTAACTTCCCTTCCCACCCAAACCACCCTGTGATTCTATGACAGACCGTTTCATGTGAATGGGAAGCAAAGAGGGAGGAAGATCTTCATCGAAAGCCCATCTAAACATTTCTGCTACTCCTTTATAATTTATAATCAGGTTGGTTTTCAAATCTAACTCCAGCACTAATCCCCCAAGATCCCCCTTTGCACAGTCATTTTGGTATCTCCACCCTACACACAGAACAACACTGAATTTTTGCTGGAAATTGATTTTGCATTCAGTTTTCAGGACCCAGAGGAGTTTCCACGCTGACTAGGAGGAAGCTGCTACAGTAAACATCAGAAAGTAAAAGTCCTTTATTGAACTCTCACGAAATATTCACTCAGAAGAGAGGAATAACCCTAGAAACACCATTTATCTGCTTCTTTTTTGCCCAAGGCATTTTTTCCAACCTTCAGCACAGCAACTTGCTCCGATTTTGGTAACGTGCTGGTAAAACAGAATTAATCAGAATACAAACTGTGGCTTCAGTACCTCAGGATCCATCTCCAGAGTACCTCAGGATCCATCTCCACAGTA
Source organism: Vireo altiloquus (assembly GCA_013396875.1). Classification (NCBI taxonomy): domain Eukaryota; kingdom Metazoa; phylum Chordata; class Aves; order Passeriformes; family Vireonidae; genus Vireo; species Vireo altiloquus. The sequence goes on from VZRF01011076.1 coordinate 129,212, forward strand.
CCTCATTCCAACACATACATTTTATTTTACCATGGAAGCTGGCACCTATCACAGATAGGCACCATTTGAATTTCAAAACAACACAACTCTGCTGTTTCCTTGTAGTTATGAAGAAGCAAACCACAGATCCAATCTGTCACTTGGGTGTAAATAAACCCTCGTGCAGAAATAAAGGTATAAATGTAAAGATACTGATACAGCTGCCTCCTATCAGAAAGAAAAATGAGCTATATCAGCACGAGGCACTGTTACACACCAACTGCACCCGGTACTAGGAACGTACTAATGGGGTTATTTTTGTAACACAGAACCACAATCCTTACTGCAAATTCATGACACAACGAGGACTTGGTCTAGGCCAGGCTTGCCCTGAAAAGCCCAGATGGTCACCAACCTATTTAGTGCAAAATGAGGCTTGCTAATACCAGGTAACGAGGCGAATGTATATTCCTTGGATGATGTTTTGCAGTGGCACTGGAGTTTTGTCAAGGTGGATTGAGGCAGGACAGAGAAGGCTGTAAAAGTGAGAGAAATCTGGATTCATCATCTCCCATCAGATGCTTCCAAACAATTGCAGGATACAGAGTTGATCCAGAAGGAGACCTCGAGGGGACGTTGATGACTTCACTGCTTCATCTGTAACCTTGATTTGGTGGTGGGAACCCAGCCTGCCCTCAGGAGCTTTATGCTAAAGGCAGTGACGAGGAATTTACGTCAGTGGTGTTTATATTGTAAGCAAAATATCTGAAGCACGAGGTGGCTGAGGTGAAACTCTGCCAGCCTGTAAACCATGTCATTCTCATCTCACACTGCCCCATTTCCTGTATTGGTGGGAATAGGAAATGTGCTAATTCAGCCATTCCCTTCTGGTCTTCCCAAATAAAGCGCAGGTCACATCAGTCACAAGATGGGTTCTGTGCCATTCCAGTCGATGACAGCTCCTTGCCACCTAGAAATGAAAGCAAGAATGTGACACTGATGCCTTAAATGGCTCCCTAGAAACAGAGACTAGAAAGGAATAAAGGAGGAATTGATTGGAAAGGTCTTCAGAGGTCACACTCTGGGCTCCAGAGGCTCCTGCCTCAGTGCATCCCAAAATGGACAATGACAGCTCCCGAGTTCTTCCCACTTTGATATCAGCATCAATTGCCCAAGCAGAAGCCAGGCAAGGATGGAATTTGCCCAAGCTTGCCCCCCTCTCCCCAAGATGAAGGTTTGCAGTTGTTGGGCCCAGGAGGGTCTGGGTGTGCTTGGAGAGCGAGCTGGAGAGGCTTTGTTATGTCAGTGTGAGCATGAGAGAACAGCACTGAACGAGCTCCAGGGAACTGCAGAGTTACACTGGGCACTGCAGGACTGGAAAGGCAAACCCACACCACTCAACCACCCAAGGAACCTCAGCAAGACTGAGATGGACTTGTTTGGGGTAATGAATCACATTCCAAGGGGAATGGAGCAGAAGTGAGGGAGCTGTACCCCGTGATTTTAGGTGCCAAGGTTGGATGTCCCTGTCCTGACCCTTCCTCCAGTCTCTCCTGGGCAACAGAGAGTCCTCAGCAGCAGCTGATTCACAACAAGGACCTTCATGTCACACAGAATAATTTGGGAATGCCCAAGATGAGTATGAGAATTAACCCCAAATAACCAGAACACTCAGTCTCAGCTGTCAGTAGGCACTTTGCACCCTCTGATTAGGAACCCTCTGACTCTGAGATCCTGTGCCTGGATCACTTCACTGAACACCTCTATTTGCTCCTTAACTTAGCTCCTCCAAGCATTCCACGGCTCATTTTAATGCTGATGTTTTGCTTTTCTCTGCCCCTATCCCTCCTCCAAAATGACACTGGAGATGTACACTGAGAACAGTGCTTCCAGGCAGGTGTGGAACCTTCCGTGTTTTTAGTTCCTGACTCTGCACTGGCTGCCACATCTCAGCTGCCCACCTCAGGAATGTGCCTGAATGCAAAGGAGGCATCAAATTTGCCACAAAATGTGTCCTCAAACCGTGGCAAAAGACAAAGATCTGCCCCAGATCTCCCTCCAAAACCTGGAGAAAGCAGGATGATGCTCTCCAGTCACCTCCCTGCAGTGACTCAACTGACCCCTCATGGCATGAATTCACCCTTAGCTGTGGCTTTTCTCATCTGCAAGGTCATGATCTGCATTTTCTGAGAACTAAACTTGCATTCCCAGTGCTGAGCACTTGTATCTGTTTTGAAAATCTGTCCCAGAGCAGTAAGACATTGGTGAGGGGGTGGAGGGAACATTCTTTCTGTCACCGAGGACAGGATGTGTCAGCAAGGGTATGGCAGCTCAGCCCTTGTGCTGAGCAAGCCAATTAAGTGTAAAACAAAACCAAAAGCTGAATTCATGCAGTCTTCAGGGCAGTGTTTCAAAGGAAGTGACCATCTGAGGGCCGCTGTGAAGTTTTTTCCTTCTGTTTTTTTACTTTGCTGAGAAAATAAAAATCAAAAAAAGTGCAGAGAAGATTGACTCCATCCCAGGAATACTTAGCAGGAATACACAGCAGAGATGCCTCACATCTTAAGTTAAAATATGTTTCATGTGTGGATATTCAGTTTAGTCTGGCATTTTTTCAGAGGTGAGAGCTGTCCCTGTCAGAGGTTCAGAATGTCACCCCTTAAACAAACAAATAAAAAATAAAACTCCCACTTTCTGCCCCCATTGGATCTTTCAGGTAATGCCATCAAATTCATCCCTTATCTTTGTCTCCAGTCTTCCCAAGGTGCAATTTTCTGCCTCACCACTGTGATTAAAGCTTTGAGAGGGATCCACAGAGGCCCCACAGAGGCCAAAAGACACCAAATGGAATCTGCTCTGAGCCTGCACTGAGCCCTGTGGAATTACTCACACAGCTGACACCACTTCTGCTGTTGGTAAGGATGTTGTTAATCACTGTGCACCACGGAATTGGCCTTTTTTAAAACAGGCTTTCCACAAAGAGCTTAAACAGAGCATAATTTTTGAAGCAGGACTGAAGGTAACTTTCAGAAAAAGCCTCATCTCTTGGGTTTATTTTCAAACCATTTTTTAGACTGAAAAGCAGCCTTTGGCTGTTTGCTTCTATGAGACAGGTCCAAAAATTTTTTTCCCCTCTTGCATCTGCACAAGAAAATATGTCAAAGAGTGAGGAATCTCCCTCTTTTATTTACAAACAGACACAAAGCTTCCTGGACAATGCAGGTGATCACTTCCCCAAACTATCCTGCCCCAGCACGATTCAAACGTGAGGCACTTTCTAGCTGCTGATTCAATTATAATTTATCAGATCAGCAGAAGGAAAACTACATTTGACCCATGTCAAGTACAACCTCACCCAAGGGTCACGGAGTTAACGGGAACTGAGGAGGAACAGGTCAGGCCCTGAACAATGGTCAGGCTGGAACAGCACTCGGTGAGCATCTCCTGTACTGATAATGTGGTATTGTTTTGGAGCACATCAATGATTCGGGGTGAAATGCCCAGGCTCTGCTCTTCTCCCATCCACTAAATTCCCTTTGGATGTTTCATTTCACAGCCAGCACTGTGAAATGAACTCATGCATCCCACAGCCACAGAGGGTTAACAAAAAACACTGCTAAATTCAGGTTATAATATCAGATCAGCTTGGTTCCCCTCAGGCAGAGCCAACAGATGTTATTTCCTCCGATGCTGAGGATCGGGACTGTGATATAAGAGTATTCCTGAGGGAAGAACAGGATAAGTTGTCTGCACGGCATCTCCAAAACAACCCAGGGATGAACATTCCAGACATCCCTGGGCCAGAATCTGACTGCTGCCACAGATGTCTGGGGCTGAGAGCCACAAGAAAAGCACTTTTATGTGTCCTTTTATTGGGAACCTGCAGGTTACAGTGATACCTGGTGGTGACATGGTCATTCCAGAGCCAGCTGAAAGGTTACCTGCTTTAAACTCAGAACTAAACTCTTCTGATGTTTTATACAACAGGGACTGAAAACATGAGCCTCCTCCTCCTGCAGAAGCAAAACCACCCTTCTCTGCTGATAATAATAACAGTAACAGTATTATTTTGGATATTATTATTAGTATTATTAAAAACTAAATGCAAAACCAGCCTATTACCTATGAAGTTTTCCCTGTAGGAGAGGGTATGTTTTTTATGAGATAAGTCTGATATGGAGCTTCATCATGAATTTTGCATCAAAATAAGTAACAGCTCTTTGCTTTATTAAAAATTAGTTTAGGAGAGTCTCCCACAGTTGTATGATAGAAAAAATTCCTTGTTTTTATCTCCCAAATTGTTAAAATTTGGGTTACTTGGGTTGGTTTTTACTTTTCCTTACATACTGTTTCACAGCTGGAAGAAAAAGTTCTTAAAACAGAAAGGAAAAATTTAACATAAAAAACCTTTTGCAGCAAGGCCACACTTAAATAAATACCCTCAAAGCAAAGGGAGAACACTGAAAACAAGGAGCCAGAGTGCTCAGGGTAAATCAAGACAGTGCTGAGAATGCCACAACCAAAATCAATTGACACTGGAATTTGCTGGTGATTTACTTCTCCAGCAGCTTAAAGCAGGGAACTTAAAATATACAAACAGCAGCACAACCAACACTGTATAACTCTGACACAATGCCAGGAATGGAAGATATTCTAAGACTTTAAGTAGTTGCATGCATTATCCTCCCCATGGGGCTTTCAGGGTTCTTGAGTTTATTTATTTGAGTTTGCAGTCATGCCTAAGTGTCACTGGAAACGAAGAATCAATAAAATCTGTATGTGCAGGAAGGCTGGAGTGATGTCACTGCTGTCACCTTGCAGGATGCCTCTTCTAATTTTCTGTGACTTTCTGGTCAACACATTGGCAGCCACTGCCCTCATTTATTTGTTTTCTGCTGGGTTGTTTTTTTTTTTAATAGAGCAAATTGTATCAAGGACAGGAGGGAAACTGCAAGAGAAACCTGAAGCTGCCTGGCTTGCTGATATAACAAATGTTAAGGTCTCTGACAATGAGGCTTTCACTTCTTGCTCCAGAGATAGTCAGATAGTAACTTCCAAAGCAGTGCTGGAATTGATATAAAGCTGAATTTTCTGCCCAGTTAAATTTTTCCATTCTGCTTCTTTCATGTCTCACTAAGCTGAAAATGTTCCCATTAACTTCAGTATGACTTGGATGAATTGCTTATATAGGCCTCAAAATGGTCATGGAAATCCCAACACGACAGGAATTAGCCTTGTATTTAAAGAGAAAATATGAGCTAAGAACTGCTCATGAAAGACTGCACAAAATGTGGTGTTTTGTGGTCCTGACAAACTCTGTGCTGTCCACAGACAGCTGGAGAAAACTGAGACTGTTCACTGGGGATCCATGCATTGAAAATATCACCCAGTTCCCCCTCCTGCTCTTCAGGAAAGACTGATGAAAATGGAATAAATATTTTCCTTTTCTCAATAGGCCTCTGCAACAGGCATCAGGCACTTTTGGGAATCTAAACTTAGATCTATTGCAGCCAAGCTGCAAACTGAATTTGGCTCAGTTAGTTCTTGGTGATGTAGTGAAGGTTCCTCTAAGAACCTCAGACAGTCCAATGTTAATTACAGTAACACACAATTAAATGTCTAATACTTACCACAGCCTGGCCCACTCAGATCCTCTCTGATTTTTAAGCAGTAACTTTTCAGCTTTACTTGCTGAAATATTTTGACACTACAGCCTCACAGGTGTTACTTGCATCGACAGCTGAATGAAATCTTTATCTATATGAAAAAACTGTAATTTCACTTACTTTGTCCTAATACAGTGCTCAAGGGGAGGAGTAAGATCATTTTCTTTATTTTCAGGGCACACCTGAGTTGTATCTGCAGAGACAAGACAGACATTGTTAGTGCCTGGGGAAGTTTCTATTCATGCAGAACCCCACAGAAAAGACCTCTCAGGTCACTTGAGTGCGACCACTGCCACATCCACCACTGATCACACCTTGCCTGAGCCTGGTTACCTGACTCATACAGAGATGGTTTCAGGGAAAACCACAGAGCAGAAAATGAAATAATGTGCTGCAGGGCTGTCACGAGGCTTTTATTTTGCAGTTGATGTTGTAATTACTGAGTAACTCTTGTTACTCAAACGCTAAGGACACTGGTAGTGCTACACTTGAATAGGGAACCCCAAGTCCAGTTTGTCATGGATTATACCAGAGCTGAGGCATGTGAATGGAAGGAAAAACCCCCAATTAACAATAAAATTAATTAATGACAGTTAATTGTCCTAGTTTGATTGTTCACACTGTGGAGTTCTCCACTCTGCCTGAGAAATTATCCTGCATTTTTTTATGAGAGAAGTCTGATATGGAGCTTCATCATGAATTTTGCATCAAAATAAGTAACAGCTCTTCGCTTTATCAAAAATTAGCTTAGGAGACAGTTGTATGATAGAAAACATTCCTTGTTTTTATCTCCCAAATTGTTAAAATTTTGGTTACTTGGGTTGGTTTTACTTTTCCTTACATACTGTTTCACAGCTGGGAGAAAAAGTTCTTAAAACAGAAAGGAAAAATTTAACACGAGAAACCTTTTGCATTTAACATGAAAAACCTTCAGGTCCACTTTGAACTGGGTTAAGACTCTTTCACCCTGGAAAAGAAGATTGTCCCTTGACCGTTCAGCAAGCAGAGCACAGAGAGGAGAAGATGATGCTGTGTGGGATATCAGAGAGCCTCCCCAGGCTGGGAGCATTCCTTTGGGACCGAGAGGCAATTGCAGTGTTCCGGGGAAAACAGAGAGGTCACTGTCTCAGACACGACATCTGTCAACAGTGAAAGTAGAGCTGAACTTCCCAGGGACAAAACATCCTGCCACCAGCTTGGATGTCAGTCTGCTCAGCTGTTTCCTGTTTTGGAGACAAACATTTAAACTGCAGCAGACCAGGGTGGGTTTTGTTTTTTTTTTTAATTCTTTCTTCTTTTCTGTCTGTCAGCCACAGGAGCAGCACACAGTGCCGAGGCAGGGTGCAGGATTTGGGTCTGCTTCAGTGAGGCTGATGTAGACAGGATGGGAGGGGATTGTTCTGACATCCACAGCTGCCAGTCTCACATCTACCTGGCTCTCTCATGTCACAGAAAGGACCTGGCTCTCCCTTGTGTGTTGATCTGATGGGTACAAACACATGCAGGGAACTCTGGATGGCTGCTGGACTAGAAGGGAAACAATATTTAAAAGTACAGAAAGTACTGGTGGCTTTCCTCTAGATCCTCAGGAACTTAGAGGCACACAGGAATCTTTTAAGTTTAAAAGAGACTTTTTTATTGTAATATTGAAGAGTTTGTAACATAGAATCTTAGAATAATAGAAGTTGGAACCTCTAAGATCATCAAGTCCGAGCACCAATCCAGCAGCACCACCATGTTCACTATTAAACCCTGTCCCCAAGTGCCACATCCACATGTTTTTTGAACACTTCCAGGGATGGAGACTCCACAACTTCCCTGGGCAGCCTGTTCCAATCCTTCACAACACCTTCTGTGAAGAAATTTTTCTCTAAACCTCTCCTGGAGGAACTTTAGTCACTGTCCTGACCACAGTCCTGGAGGCAGGACAGGCACGTGGTGTGATTGCCTTTCCCAATCATTGCCAACGCTGATGAATTTTGTCATTTTTAGACTTGAATTCTTCCAACAAAAGGTTTGAATGGAGGGTTTCCATACAAAGAAACAGGAAAAAAAAAATCATAGATGTGTATCTTAGAGTAACAGGCAAGGAATATATACATTCGACCTTTAGGTATAGAGGAACTGAGTGCCAGCACTGTTACAGATTTTCTCTGCCTATCCGAACTTTCTACCCCAATGGAAAGATTTATTATTATTTTCCTCTCTTTTGGGTGGTATGTTGATGTCGCTAAACTGCTTTAATGAAGGAACTTTGTATTTCTTGTTTACATTTTGGCAAATTGTCAAGTTTGAAAAGCAGGGTAAATTCTCAATATAACACAGCAATTGCTGCCACTCCCAAAATATAATTCTGCTCTTCGGCCTTTTTTGCTTTTCTTGTCCAGCACAATTTCTTCAACATTTCCTGAAATGTGACCTTGATGGTAATTTTACCTAATTATAATCAAGATTCCCATTTCAAGGAATTTACCTTCTTGCTCAAGTAAAGCAAACAATTTTGCTACCCAGCAGCAAGGAGATGTGGCTGGGGCAGCACCCAGCACCTCGTGCTGCATCTCCAGGTAACACTGCTTAAACATCACCTCCAGCTGGGATTTCCACAAGGGAAATACCAGCAATATTTAGCATTCTGATATTTCCATCTGGCCCTGAGTGCTGGATTTAGATGTTTGGCCAGTGCTACCTTTCGGATGTAAAGTAATTAGAGTTTTCTCCAGACCTAGCAAGGGATTACTGCACAGCCAGAACCAGAACAGTGTTTTTGTGGAATGATGAAAATATTCACATTTTTACTGCCTCTTGCAGAATTTCACAGATAACAAAGGATTTACTGGGGCACATCCCTGGAAGGGGCTATGGCCACAACAAAGAGACATCTACAACTCCATGCACGTTTAGGCTTCGAGGAGAAACACACAGAAACACCAGGGCAGGTTGGACAGCAAAGGGAAAGATTTATATGTGTGCTGGGGAATTTCTCATCCAGGGATCTTGGAGGGTTTGGCAGTTCTCGATTTTGGAAACATTCCAGGCTATGGAAAGACAGATTAGGATACCTGTTTTGGACCAGATGTTATGTGGTGGAACACAACAGAAAAAAAATGTGCCTCTAGTCCTGTGCTGAGTTATATCATCCGTGTCACTTTTATCTGGGATGTGGGAACCAGCTGGTGATCACAGCCCTGTGAAAACTGATCATCTTTGGAGATAATACATCGTGTGACCCCCCCACGGCTGAATGACAGGGATTTTCTTTAAAATAAGAGGATAAATAACAGGCAGAAAGATGACTGAACTCACTACCAAACCTCGTGAGGTTCTCAAGCCCCCAGTGCTCCCAGCACAGGAACACATGGACTCAAGCAGAGCACACAACACCCACCCTGCCCCAAAAACCTGGATGAGGGTGCAAATAAGGAATGGAGACAACTTATTTCTAAAGAGCAGACTAAAACAGAGTGGCTCCTTAAGACCGGGAAGGAATTTGGTTATCAAAGAATCACAGATAAGATTGTATAAATACACCAAAGGAAAGAAAACAAAAGGTAAGTAGGATATTATTAGCAAACAGGGATTTAGTGGGGAAGAATGTACTGAAGTAGGTGCTTTCTAAGGACCAGAGCACTCATCCAAATGCCTCCCAGTTGGAGAAATATGTAGTTACTGTAAAAGCAGCTGTATAATTTGGCACAGTTTCCTGAAAGAAGGAGTGTAACAAGCTGGAAGATCTCTTGCAGTCTTGTGCTTCCAGGCAGGTAAGAGTTTTAGCAGTTTATTGGCATCTTCTCACCTTGGAGGCAAGGATTTCTTGTTTCCTCACCCCCTCTGCTCATTTTCCTACAGGCATTTAGGGTGAGGAAAGGGAGACCTGCACCTTCTGCCTGTAGAAACGACGTGAGATGATGTGGAGGAGAATGGGAGTAGTAAAATGTGTTTTATTAATAATAAAAATAATGGTCCTGGGAGTATGAGAAAGGCAGAGATCACAACCTGTCCCTTGGGAAGCAGTGCCTCTGGAAGATTTACCAGTGTGTATAAAGAGACACACACTCACTTTTAACCCTTTCAAGACCTTATCCTCAGAACTTCCTTGTGAAATAGAATTAATCACCACAACTAACTACGGAAATTAGGAAACAGCACACAAATTAACACTCACTGCCTGCAACCATCACTGTTTGCACGATTGGATCCTTCTTTCTGCCCCACCAGGGGTGAAATGCAGAGTCAGGGAGCTGCACATACCCACTGTCAACCGAATCTCTTCATCCTGGTTGGCCAAGCCATCGTAGTAATAGAGATCAAACCTCCGTCCCGTTTTCCAGTCGCTGAGCAAATCCTTTTCCAAACAAAACAGCACACTGAAGTGGCTTTCACTGCAGACCAGCCAAATTGGGTACTTGGGGGTCTTCAAGTAACAACCAACCTGGAAGAAAAATACAAAATATTAGAGCATTGCAGGGGCAAGGGAGAGAAACAATTCATTCTGGAAAATATACGATTTATGAGATCATTTATTTATTGTAGTCTACAAACATTAATGAAGGCTCATTAGGGTCTGTTAAAGCAGACCAGGCTAGCTCTGCCAAATCAGGGAGCATATAAAGCAAATATTAAGCCTTGAGTTGTGGCAGGTAATGAAATGCAGCTAAAGATCAGATCCCAGACGAGCTGAACCAAAAGCAAAGCCTGTCCTCTGCAACAGCTGTAAAACCACAGGAATACAACTTGGGATCAATGGGAGGCTGTCACTCAACAGTAACTGGAAACCAGGTAAGGGACTTACAGGATCTCAGGTGCCATGAGATATCCCTGCCTGGGCAACTCAACTGGGCCCAAAATCCCTTCTTGGATAAAAAACATAACATATTCCCTTCACTTTATCATCTTCTAGTTCACAGTCCAAACATGTATTTTCAGCTATAGAAGAATGCAGTACAGAAGCATTTGTTTTGCTTTGTTATTCTTAAAAATGAAATAAACTCAGGTGAAAAAAAAACTTTAACAAAAGCCTTTTCTAAGCCTTTGTCCTTCTTATGAAAGTATATTTATAAAAAACCTGAATATTCTGTAAGAAAGTCCATAAAAACAACTTTCATACTCATTCACAGATGTTTGAAACTAGAATACTCAAGAGATTTAATCTATAAGGGATGGAGGAAAGGGATACCAACAGCACTGCTGCTGGGTTTTGTACCTTTGAGAAATTGCTTAGGGAAACTGAAATCTGAAATTAAACATTTTGCTTTCAGTGAAATAATTTTGTTTTCAGTCATTTTGCTCTCAGGACTTTTTCCACTGAAAAAGCTCTAGTGGAAACTGAGTGATTTTTAACAGAAAACTTTTAACAGAAAAATTCTCATACATGATTTCTAGATATAGATTTGTGCATGCAGCTCCTACAGCGCAGCCCAGGTCTTCACCCTGGGCACAAGGACAAATGGGAAGCACCAAAAAGGAGAAGCCAACATTAATTCTGTTGTAATCAAAACTCTAACCAGCACCCTAAGCGATAAGGAGTTTGTGTTTTCATCTTGATTGATATTTAGAATTTATCTCTGATGTGTTACAAGTGCAAATTCAGTTGCCTTCCCCAATGAGAATTTCTTCTGGTGTTAGATAACAAGTCTCCAGATAATTAAGTAACTGTTCCCTGACTCATTACTTTGCTAATATCTATTTAAAACAGCCTTTTATACAACAGTTTTGCTTTTTAAATAAATTCTTGGCTTAGAAGTAAAGAAGTTTTTTACAAGCTTCCAATAATACTCGTAAGAGGAGTTATCAAAAAAGAAAATACACAGTTTCAACAAAAGATGGCAAATTAGAGGGACACAGATGAAAAGATTCAGTCTCACAAACATACATATTTTAATATGCAGATAAGTAAAAGCCAAAAAGAACAGCCTGTCTCCCCCTAAAAATGCGTTCTTCCTACGTTTGTCTGCAAAAGCTCCTTCCCAGCTTCATCAAACAACATTTGACAAAGATCAGAGAGATACAGAACTTTCAAAGCCATGTCCACTCCAGCTCTCACTCACACAAACCATCCCTCTGAAGCCAGGACAAACTGTTCAGATGATTGAGGGCTGTAGGAACATTCTCCAAAGATGTGTAGTTCTCAATTACAATCTTTGGAGAAAGCAGCGAGGGCATGAACTCTGAGACAACAAAGAGTCTAAAAATATTGTAGCTGAAATTCTCCTGTCCCTAAGAAGGGAGAAGGTTTTGTTTTGGTTACATCAATTTAGCCAGCTGAAGATTAGCTGCTGCCTTTGACATCAAGATGCAAAACATATTTTGTACAAAATATAACATGGAGCCGTGTTGCTGACAAAGTAAGGACAATCCTCACACTGAGGATTCCTTTGGCTGCTTCTTCAAGCATCAGCTGTTGAGTGGAGAAGAGTCATTGAGTCATTGGGGTTGGAAAAGACCTCCAGGGCCATCGAGTCCAACCTCCGACTGCACATCACCTTGACAACCAGACCAGAGCACTGAGTGCCACATCCAGTGGTTTATTCAGTACTCCCAGGAATGGGGACTCCAGCACTTCCCTGGGCAGCCCATTCCAACATCTGACCACACTTTCAGTGAAGAAATTCCTGCTGACCTCCAACCTGAACCTTCCCAGGTGCAGCTTGAGGCCGTTTCCTCTTGTCCTCTCGCTTGCCCAGGAGAAGCAGCCAATCCTCACCTCACTATCCCCTCCTGTCAGGGAGTTCTAGAGAACAATAAGGCCATCCCTGAGCCTCCTTTTCTCCAGGCTAAACACCCCCAGCTTCCTCAGCAGATCCTCACAGGACTGACTCCCCAGACCCTTCCCCATACACAGAATTATGCCCAATTTAACTGGTCCAGCTGGTGAGGCCTGAGTGCTTCCTCAGCTGCCTGACCAGCCTGGCTGGTGGTAGTGATCCTGGAATAAAACCTGGAAGCAGGACGGGGAAGAACAGGCATGAACATCCACTCAGCATGATGCCTTAGGTTTTAACTTTTNGGATGCACTGAGGCAGGAGCCTCTGGAGCCCAGAGTGTGACCTCTGAAGGCCTTTCCAATCAATCCCTCCTTTATTCCTTCATTCCTGTCTGCTCTCTGTTTCTAGGGAGCCATTTAAGGCACCAAGCAAACCTCTCAAACTCAGCAGTGTCTGTATCATCCAACAAGAGCCTGACAGAGATCAGGGCTGATAGACATCCCTTCTTTCCAGTGTCTTCCCTACGACTGTAAGGCTGAATTCCAAAGGCAAATCAGGGATAAGTGACTTGCATCCTTTTCATGAAATATTGTTTTTGATAAGGGCTGTATTTTTATCATTATTCAAGTGTTGGTTTTCAAGCAGGCTCATTAATCATCTTCAGGCGAACAGAAAGTAAGGGGAGAATGAATGAGGTGTCCTTTCGTGCTGCATGTTTCCAGTTCCTGTGGAGAATTCCCTAACCCTCATCCTCTCCCTTACAAAGCCCTCAAGAATGCTCATAAATTTCAGGGACATGGTTGTGTTCTTTGGGAAACTGTAATTTTTCAAAAGCAAGCACCTTCAAAGGGCTCATTCCCCATCTGACATCTGACTTCAGTGTGTATTCACACGATGGTGAAATTCAACTTACAGACAAATATTTTTTGCTGGAGAATTATTCCAACAGATCTGCCAGAGTGAGTGGATGGTACCTCACCATTCAGCTTTTATTTGTCCCTTGAGCAAGGACAGCTTTTGCCATATGTATTCCAAAAGAAACCAACAAGAGAATGTGATACCAAAACCAAGCAGGATAACTGGATGTCTCGGTTTGAGACAAATTTAGAGGAGGAAATATAAATAAACTATCAAATAGTTTATTTATAACTAAACAATATAAACTAAACAATATAACTAAACAATATATAATAAACTATCAAAGAATAAACTCTAAGACAAAAGTCACTCTAAGACACTGGATATGGCCAATCTGATGGCTTTTTTCTCCAGGAGTTTTATCACTTAACGTGATTTCTCCTCCTTGCTTGTGGGACTTCACTATTTATTTTCTACTTATAATCAATCATTTCTTGCTTTATGTTTCTTTCCTTGAATACAGCTGCTAGAGGTGTTTATTTGAGAAGTAATCACAGTGTGTAATGGTTCCACAAAGGGCTGGGTTCTGTCAAACAGGAATTTCTGGTACTACTGAATCCAGTAGGATTGACAGACAAAAGGATAATTACACAAAGCTTCCAGGGTTACAGGCAGCAGCCTATTGTTTGCCCTGCCAGTGTTTTATTCCCCACAGCTGCAATGACCTTTCCTGAATGAATATTAAACAATGTTCCAGGGGTGTTAAGGGTGACGTGGTGTAAAAACAGACACCTTTTCAGCAGCCCTTGGGGGAGCAGGAAGCTCACTGAGCCATCCCACCAGCACCACTGAAACACCAGGCCAGCCCCATCACTACTGAATTTGCAGATAATTGAGGGACACAGTGAAGGTAGAATTATTGCAATTGCTAAGTACTTGATTTCAATCAGATTGAGAACAATAAAATTAATGCTTAAGAGATCTGCCATTCAGAGTGTGGACTATGAGACAGAAATTGAAGAGTTTTTAGCCATATATTTATAAAATAAAATAACTACTGCTACATGGGAAGCCTAGATAATTTCTCTGCAGCTTTGGATCCTTTTTTTTTTTTTTGTAGAAAAGGAAATATTTCTGATAATGAACTTGGTGGGGGGAGAGGGGGAAGGGGGAAGGACATGACTGAAGAAGAATAGAAGTGTGTGTTAAAACCTAGGACTCCCAAAGGAAAGAGACTCCTGGAGAGCACTGGCTTCTGATTAAAGCTCCCTTATGCTGCCATGGTATAAAAGGCAGCAGATGTGGCACAGAAAAAAGACCTCAGGGTGCCAGGCAGCCTCAAGAACTTTTCTTTATCCTTGTCCCACCCTGCTGCTCTTCTGGAATGTCCCAACAAGTGAAGAAATTTTCAAGGAGATTCAGACCCTCACTCAGATTTCAGCATTTTGCCATTTCCTCCAAGTTTATATCCCACTTCAGGGAGTTACAGCACTGCAATGACAAGGGCAGGGCAGGGTTCAGCCCACTGAACCCTTCTGTATTTATTTCTAGGCCCTTTAATGCAGGCTGGCCCTTAGGCTTTGGCTGTAAAATCAAATAAGGAAGAGATGGGTATTGTCAGAAATTTAGACCCCTTCTGTTCACCAGGGATGCAGAGAGTTGGCTGGACTCTTACACCTGAAGCATTTTCAGCTAATTTATAAATAACCTGAATATTCTGTAAGAAAGTCCATAAAAACAACTTTCATACTCATTCACAGATGTTTGAAACTAGAATACTCAAGAGATTTAATCTATAAGGGATGGAGGAAGGGGATACCAACAGCTAAAAGCACCTGAAGTGAGATGGGATAAATCCACATCCAAATGCTGGTGTTTATAATCCAGAGAGACACATGGAAAATGTCTGAGTTATCCTTTTGTGCTCTACCTGTTTGCAAAGCACGCAGAGCTCTTCTAAACACGTGGGCATGTTATTCTTACTGTCTGAAATAAAACCTCTGTGATTCTCTCCTATTTGGAAGGATGTTGACAAGGAAGCAATGCCAATACCCCAGCAACAGTGACTGGCCTCTGGGAAAATAACTGGCCATAACTCAGAGGAAAACAGGACTTCATTAAAGAAGATTTCAGTTCCAGGCTAGAAAGGGAGATGTAAA
Organism: Vireo altiloquus; assembly: GCA_013396875.1. Lineage (NCBI taxonomy): Eukaryota > Metazoa > Chordata > Aves > Passeriformes > Vireonidae > Vireo > Vireo altiloquus. The sequence continues at coordinate 144,575 of VZRF01011076.1, forward strand.
AACAAGGAATGAAGAACAGACTTTCTCAAAGGCCAATGCTTTGTCAGCCTCGTTTCAGTCAAATTTGCATGCACTCCATGCTTTTGCCCACAGTGATGCTCACAAAAGCCTTACATAAATAGAAGAATCTTCCTTTGCTGCATCTACAGGGCACAACCTTTACCCCTATTCCTGAAAAATAAATGGAAAATTGAAGCCAACCATCAGTTTCCATTTTGCACTTGCGTGTTTTCGTGGCTGGTTGCTCAAACTCCTCTTTCTGTTTCCCTTCCACAACCCCACCAATGGCCTGGCTTGAACCCAGCCCATCTGATGAGGAAAAGAGATTGTTTAGGAGGCACATTTTCCTGGGAAGAAGCTTACAGGAGGGACATTCCACAGGGCAAAAAACCAGGTGAGGTGCCAGGAGACAGAGCACGTGTGCTGAATTTCATCATTCGAGGAGGCCTTGTCATAGCACAGAGTGGTTTCTTCAAAAGGACCAAAGATAATATTTCCCATCTGTGGAATTTTAATGAATAAATTCTGTTTATTTCTGTTACTTTACTCTGTCTTTTTGAAAATAAATAGGGAAAATGTGTGTAGCTTCTTTGTCAATGCCCTCTCCGTTTTCAGAAAGGCAAAAACTAAAAAGCACCAATCCCTTGAAGTGCTGGCAGCTCAGGCAGGGACTGGGACACTGTCAGGAATCAGAGTTGGGTGAATTTGGGAGGTCAGACAACAGGAGGTTTAACTTACAGGACAGCTTAGAGCATGAGAGAATTGGTGAAAACAACAAAGAATCAAAGAGAAGGTTCAAAAGACACAAGAAACCTCAAATATTTCCATTATTTCACCTACAACAGCACACACGTAAAATGGTTTCAAAAAAGGTTTCTGAAAGATGGTGAAATTCATCAGCCAGCACCACACTGCCTTTAAAATCAGAGATTCAGACCTGTACTCATCCCAGTTCAGCCAGGAGCTTACTGGGTGACTTACTGGGATAAGCACTTGGACTTTTATTCACCTGTTACCCCTCTCTGTAAAGTGGAAATGACACTTGCCACTCTTGCATAGCACAGATCTGCTGACAGGAAATGGCATATAAATGCTATATATTACTGTTATCATTATCCACGTTAATTAGCACAGTGCTGTTTATTAATTGGTTATTAATGCTATTAAAGAATTAGCAAGTTATTAATGATAATAATGATAATGATAATAATAATATCATCTGTTAAAGTTATTACCTGAGAATGCAGATTATTTTTCCCTTTTTCACTGTTATTAATGACCTGGCAGAAACATGAGGAGCCTCTGTTTCCATCCCTTTCTACTTTTAATGTCACGAGACACCTTGAAAGAATTTCATCATTCTAAGTCCTCTCACCTGCAATTTTAATGTGGCATTTAGGCCACAGATTCTGACCCAAATGGAGGGATTTTCTCACCCAGAATTGGTCCTGCCCACTCCTGTGCCTCATCCCCTCCTCTGAGGTCTTGTCCCTGCTGAGAAATCACTCAGCTTCCCCGAGACTGAGCTGCTGCCTCCTGAAGCTCAGCAGACAGAGGAAACCCCCACCAATGTCATGCGGAAATGTTTCTATTTGCTTGAAGTGCTCTAAACAAACAGGAAACCTAAAATCTCTATTGGAGCTTCTACATTAAATGTGTAAGATCACATGGAATTGATGTTGCTTAAATATGGGCTTAGCACAAAGAAAAGAAACCCAACTTGCCTACTGAAAAGTAGCAGAATTGGACTTTTAGCCTTTTTTCCCATTAAAATACAGAATCTCACAGTGAAACTAAACATTTGCACATGAAACAGATGGAATGGATCCATCTGTCATCGTGAAACGATTTGCAGCAAGTAATTACACTGCAACAACTCCACGGAGTTTGGTGATATGTCAGGGCTGAGAGTGATGATTAAACATTAACAATTCCAGACAAATTACTGGGGGCACACGTTTTTCTCATCAGCAAAGATAACACAGGACCCACTGGAAGAGATGAATGGATGGGGAACAGAGGGATTCTCCAGGCAGTCTCTGGAGGAGAAGGGATGGATCATTCTGTTTTGATTTGCCACCGCTGGAGTTTGGCAGGAGGATTAATTCACGTGCCCTCACAGTATCTGCAACTCAGAAGCTGCTCCAAGGGAACTGTGGATTACACACAAATGCTCCACACGTCAGAAAAACGAGATAAAATGGTACAGGAGTCTTCCTCCATGTGGATTTAATGCATCCAGCCTGGAATCTTGAATATCCCGTCCTAAATGCGTTGGTCAGTTGGAACAAGTCTGGAGCAGGGCAATAAAAACAAGCTTTGGGCAGGATGTGCTGATGAAAAAAGGAGGAACTGTTACATCAGCTGCAAATGCCCAGCGGATGGGGATGAATTGTTTAGGGAGCAAGTTGGATTAGGAGTAAAATTATAATCAGAGGAAACCAAGTAATTGAAGAGTCTGATTTATTAATAGTCTTTCTAAACACAGGAAATTTTTATAGGAATATCTGTGTAGCAGATATTAAAATCTCCAAATTCACGAGGTCCTGCAAACTTTTATTTGCATTTATTCATATTTTAGAGATTGGTGAGAAAAACTGTGAGATCACAGTTATATGCACTAAAACCAATGAAAAAATGGCCATCTGAAAGAAAAGGCACTTCATGGATACAGCTGTTTAAAAGAAACCCTGCTATATAACAGGACACAAAAATATCCTGAGTTATGCCCTGAGAGATTGGCTGGATATGACCTAAAGGGAGTTTTCTGACTCCAGTGTCTATGATTCACCATGTAGCACGCTCAGGATTTTCTTACTGCTGGAAACAAAAAATAAACCCAACCAAAAATGACAGTCCTTTTCCACGGCTGGTTTCAGTCCCCAGCCTCAGAGCCACACTGTAATTGGATGCTGAGAGGAATAAACGAGTCACTTTGAAAGACAAATTCTATTCTCAGTTCCACTGCTGCAAACTGCCACTGACATTTCTTTTTTCCTAAACTGCTCTGAGCTCTGTGACAGGAAGCAGAATCTGGCCCCTCACGCTGAAGCTGCAGTGGAGAGTCCTCGATTTGGGGCCAAAATCCACCAGAATCTGACTTTTGTCCCAGTCCTGAGCAGACATTGCCTCTGAACTGAAATGCAGAGAACACCCAGATGTTCTTAATAAAAACCAGGACAATTTGCAGCAGATGCCCAACCAGTGTGTTAAAAAAAAAAAGGAAACTATGTCTGCTGGAGTTTCTGTAACTGATTAAGTCACTGGCTTGGAAAAACAGATCCCTGCTCAGAAGTTGAGCTCCCATGCAAGAGCACAGCAGTAGGAACAGAACCCCTCTACCATATAATTTTCAGAATAAGTGGAAAATGGTGTCTGAATCTTTGGGTAACTTATTTTATTTTTAGAAGGCAGGTGGGGAAGAAATAGCTCTTACTTGCCCTGACCTCATTTACCATTTTGCTACTCCCGAGTCATTTTCCTCACTAGAGAATGGAAAAAATGCTGGAGTGGTGCATAACCATTTTTTGAGGGTTTAAATGTTACATTGTTTATAGAAAAGAAAAAGAAGCATGAACTAGACACAGAAGCTTATTTATTTTTAGTCCATTCTATTCTGAATTAATCTGATTTGGGTACACTGATAAGATGCCTCGACTGAATTAAAGCCTCTTGTAATGTGGTGAATAATGTAAATGATTGTGTTAATTAAAAATAACAAAAACTATAATTTGCTAGTAGCAGGAGAATGCAGCTGACTTCAGCCATGGGGGAGGAGTTAAAATCAAGCTTTATATAAAAGCATCACATTTATATCAGATCAGTACAAACCAATCCTTTGGTAATCACTTTCAAATTTTTACAGAGGTGATGATGCTGCAAATGCAGGTGGGACTGCTACAAGTATCTAACAACAGCAAGAGAATTTCAAGTAATATTCTCATACCAAACACAAAATTGGCTGTTTAGGATAGAATATGTCTTTAGGAAAGATGTCTATTCTGACATCCTCCACCTCCTGTTGATGGAGAACTAGTGAAATCCTTACACAAGTTCACAAGTTTTTCCTGAGGAAAATTAATACCTGTCACTCCTTTGAAAGTTTTAATCTATCTTTTCATTTTCATAATGACTACAATTGAAATATGAATATCAAAAGCAATTAAAGGGAACAATCCCATTGTATTAACAGCTATTTGAATTATCTGTAATTTTTTTTTTACTGGTAACAGAAACATGACAGCACAGAAGAGATAAACTGAAGAGATAAACAAGCCAGTAACTTCTTTGCTGCTTTACCCACTCCAAGCTGATTTTAAAAGTAATTATTTTCTTTTTAATTAAACCAGGTGAAGGGAGAACATACCTGACAGACATCATAGTGCTCAAAGAGGGACAGCAAACCAATATCACTGCGACTTGTGATGCCTTTCAGAATGGTGATGTTGCCATTCCCAGAGTCCAGCTCTATCACGTTGTTGAAAACATTGGACACAGCTTTGCCAGTCAAAAGCAAGTTCACCAATTCCTGTTTGGGACATGTTAAAACAAAAAAAAAACCAAATCAAAACAAAAAAAACCAAAGCAGTTAAACACCAGCACAAGAATGATTCAGGATTGATAAAAGTTACACATGTACCTGAGCCCAAATTTATGTGGTGGCTTTAGGTTTACAGTTAGGATTAGGATTGCTTGTAAAAAGTTTCCAGGTATTTTGGTCAAAGCCTACTCCCAAAGTAAAATGAGGAAATCATAGAATTATGGAATATTCTGAGCTGGGAGGGACTCACAAGGATCATCCAGCCCCACTCCCGGCCCTACAAAGGACACCCCAACAATCACACCCTGTCCCTCAAAGCTGTCCAAACACTCCTGGAGCTCTGGCAGCCTCTGGTGCCCATTCCCTGGGGAGCCTGGGCAGTGCCCAGCACCCTCTGGGAGAAAAAACCTTTCCCTGCTGTGGGCTGGATTTTTTCTCCAAAAGGATGCTGTGAGAGACAGTATTGAAAGCTTTGCTGAAGCCCAAAGATTAGAGCAGTTTTCAATTTCCATCTTTCTGGAGGCAAACTGCTGATAATCAATTCACTCTCACATCCAACTCTCCAACATCTCATATAAGTGTTGTTTTGGTTTTTTTTTCTTTTTTAATGAAAACATTTTGGTATCCTTTTTTCTCTACAATGCAAAGTACAGCATGAATGATATAAACTCAAAGCCTGTAGAGTGCCACATGACATTTCTGTATGTGCTCAGTGATCTATTTTGTATGTTGGACATGATTCATTAAATTATTATTATTTCTGGATGAACTGAAGTCTCATTCAGTAAGACATTTACCCATATGGACCCAGATCACTGAGATATTGATATTTCCCAGAGATGACTGTTGATTATTTCCTCTCCAATTGAAGTAGGGGTGTGTCAGAGGCTAAACACACGTGGGAGGGTGGCATGTGCACATGTGAGTGTGCCTGAAGTTCAAGAACATAGATATGGGATATTTTTCTTAGCTAACATCCCACCAGGGCCAGCTGGAGTGCAATGGCATGAAACCAGAGCTAAGAGCAGGCTGTGCTGCACCAGTTATTAATCAATAACATATGGCTAGAAACAGGAGGGGAAATAACAAAGAGAAAGTTTCCAGAAAAAATACTGCAAATTACCATGCCCGAAGACATGACTAACTCTGGTATGGCCAGTTTGGAACTGGCCTTAAAAACACTGCACACAATCACAGCTCTGTGTTTCTCCTGATTTCCCAGAGCTTAAAGGTTTTTACTGACGTTTTTAGCACTTCTCATTCACCATCACTGATGTTCCACCACCTTCCTTGAGGAACCATTGTGTGGTCACAGTAGAAAAGTCCTCTAGCAACAAGAGGAGAACGTGAAGCTTGTCTTTGGCAGCCAGAGGGGCAATAGACAGAATCATGGAATTGCTGAGGAGCTGGAGGAGCAGGCATGGAACCTCAGGCATGGAAGCTCAAGCATGGAACCTCAGGCACCTTTCTGAAAGGGCAGTGAGGGAACACAGCAATATCTCAGCACTGAAATCAACCTAGGAGTGCCAAAGAGGCAGGTGAGAGGAGTGTGAGGACATGGACACACAGGGAGAGGCACGTGCAGGCCACAAAAACAGCCTGAAAAGCAGAACCTCTGAAAGCAAAGACAACAGTGTGCCAAAACACGAGGAAAAAGAACCAAGGCTGAAGGTGCTTGACATTATGGGGATAAGGGAAAAAACAAATGGAAATTGGTGGAGATGTTATAGCAGCCTCCCCATACCTAAAGGGGCTCCAGAAGAGCTGAGACTTTTCACAAGGGCATGGAGTGACAGGACAAGGGGCAACAGCCTTCAGCTGAAGGAGTGTAGCTTTAGATGATATTAGGAAGGAATTCTTCCCTGTGAGGGTGGTGAGACACTGGTACAGGCTGCCCCGAGAGGATGTGGACTCCCCATCCCTGGAGGTGTTCAAGAACAGGCTGGATGGGGCTTGGAGCAAGCTGGGATAGTGGAAAGTTGGAAGGGCTGGAACAAATTGAACTGCAAGGTCCCTTCCAACCCAAACCATTCTGTGATTCCGTGACTCCGTGACTTAAAAATAAGGGACCTCATCTCTTCCCAGAGTCAGTTCACAGCAGAGGCACAGGACATCCCCAGAACTGTACCTTTGGCTCACCTGAGTGCAGTAGCCATGGCTGCCAATCAGGCGGTTTGTGAGCACATCGAAGTCATTGCGCACCCTGAGGAGGAAAACACAATTATATTTAAATACAATTAAATTTAAATACAATCACTTCTTGTCATTAGGCATAACATCTCTAAATCTTACACAAAAAACAAAACCAAACTACTTCCCAACCATAAATACATCCCTGTACTTTTTGAGTCCTTTCAAGGTGATTTTTTGCATGGTGAAAATTAAGTGAATATATGGATTAAACCTGTGGGAAGCAAAAGTTTGGCAGAGCTAGGCTTGAACAAAATAGCTGTAGAGGAGAAAAGAAGTCATTGTCACTACAAGTTAGAAGTCCAGAAATTAGAATTACTGCACGACCTGTGTGACAGAATGACAGAATGAGTGAGGTTGGAAGGGACCTCTGGAGGTCCCTTTGTCCAATCCACCTCTGGTACCTGCAGCCAATTCCCCAGGTCCACATCTGGACGGTTTCTGGATCTCTCTAAGGAGACAGACTCCACAAAGTACCTGGGAAACATATTCCAGTACTCAGGTAAGATTTTCTATTTGCTATTCCCATCATAATTACTTGTAATATATCCATACAATCTATGCACTACATTGTCCATGAAAAGAAGAATAAAAGAAAAAAAAAATCCCTCTAGGTGTACACATTTTTAATGGAGCTGTGTGGGTCCCAATTATACATTGTGACACCAAAGAGAAAAGTGTGTGAAATTGCATTGCCCAGAATTATGGAGTAATGTCTCCCCAAACTAAGTTCACTCTCATAACTCCTGGAATTATTGAATTAGTGATTGGTTGATGGCCTAAACAATAAAGGTTGTAATTGTGATCGTTTTTTATACTGCAGATATAATGGATTTGCAAACATTATTTTATACATGAATAAATGTTTAATCTAGGTTTGAGGAAAAGCAATGTACTGTATTCTGGGAGAGTTATGGCAATAAAATCCACAGATTAATTCTATGGGTCATAAAAAAAGCTATTTTCCCTCAGTATAAAAGCAGCTGATCTCAATTGTTTTGACTCCATCCTTATTTTGGTATTGCTGCTGAGGTAGAAACAGTGCTTGAATGATCATCAATTAAAATTTAGTTATTTTACACACATCCAGGTTTCCTTTTGACTTGGAAATCTATGCACGCAAATATCCATGTTTTTTGACAACTGGCACAATTACTTTTATTTAAAAAAGACAATATTTTGTTTGTGACAAAGCAGGAGTAGAATTGATGTGGTCAGAGTAAAGGTAGCTGAAAATTTCCCCTTAACATTGCTACACATGCTCCATTAAAAATTTATTTATTAAGTAACAAGTCAGGATGTTTGCTGTCTTTATCCCAAACTTTAGATAATTATTTTCTCATAAGGTTTCTTTGGATGCCAAAATCAGAATGTAACATATAATTTCGAGGTTTACAGCCCTAAAGGTAAATTAAAATTACTCAAATAAGGCCATAGTCATGAAATCACAATTCCCAGACTTTCGATAATTATTTTCTCATAGGATTTCTCTGAATGCCAAAATCAGAATGTAAGATATAATTTCGAGGTTTACAGCCCTAAAAGTATTTAAAATAATTCATAAAAAGCCATCATCATGGAATCGCAATTCCCATTTTGAAAAATGCATTTTATCCCTTTTGCAACAACATATTTTACCCCTTTTTTAAAACACTGATTTTAAAGGTAATTTACAAGTCAGTGTCAGACATAACAAAGTGCCACTGACGTCTCTTGCCGGCGTGAAATCAAAGGAAAAGCTGGGGAAAGTGCGCCCGAGACACGGAAAACTCTCTCGTGCACCACTGCAAGGCAAGGATGGGACGATAAAAATCTTTGGATTTTGGCCATTTTTCAGTTTCAGCAGCGGCTTCACCTCGCCAGCGCCGCGGGGCAGAGTGTCCAACATGCGTCAGTCGGGGACGAGGGGACACAGGCCGCACACAATGGCAGGAAGCTCTAACCCCATCCGAAGGCACAAACACGGTGGGAGCAGGGAGGAGGATCCCAGCTCCTCCAGGAGGGAGGACAACATCTGCCTTTGCCATCAGCCCTGCTGGGGAGGAAGCTGACGTCAGGGATTTACACCTCGGCCTAAGGCCTTCGGGGCTGCCATCCCTGCCTGCCAAAGGCTCCCCAGCTTCTCTCGTCGTGGTTTAGGTGCAAGTGCACTTCACACACTGTGAAAACACCAGGTAGTGATGGTTCTGTTATTGGTTTGCTGCTAGGGTGTGGAGATGTTTATTGGTGAATGGCAAATCTGAACTGTTTGTTCGTTCTGCTGACCTGGCTGCCAGATTGTTGCCTTTCCTTGGTCTTAAAACCAAAACACAGTTTATGGGGAAGAGGTTTTTACCTTGGGATTTATTTCAGGATCCTTGGGTGCAGCACTTGGTCTAGGTGGAATGCCCCAAAAATGCATGCACCACCCCTCACACTGAAATACACACAATTATAGGCCTTGCTAATTAGCACATCTATCAAAGATCCCCCAATGAGAGGCTGGAGTGAAGCCCTCGTTGTGAGGAACCTTCCCCCTGGCTGGGCCTGTCTGAGGTTCCAAAATGTGTTCTGGAGAGGCCCTTGGTGTCTGGGGCTCCCAGGATGTTTGCTCTCCTGGTTTAACGGTGCCGTGGGGCTGAGCTGAGTTATCAGCCTTGGGAAGTCACAGTGTGTGGGCTAAAAGCACTGAGAATACATCAAACTATAAAAGAGTGTGTGAGAGGGGTATAAAAGAAAAAGCAAAGAATCATCCTGGCATCAAGATGGCAACGCAGACACAATCAATAAATCATTATCATTAATATGATTGCCCCCAGAATGGAATTTCCCATTTATAATTTTTAAATCACTTTAGAACAGAAAAAAACCACTAATTTTAAGCCAGGAGTCTGTTAAGTACCCCAGTGATCATCAGACACCGACTTAAGGCTTGATCCCACGAATCTCTTTTTTTTAATTTACAACCCAACACTCCATGTGGTGCTGTGAAGAATCAGAGCTCAGTAAGGAGACATAAAAAAGCAACAGTGTTAATGTTAAATACTCCTTTCTTGTGCTGTATTATCACTATTTTCCAGTGATAGTGATAGTTCATAATTCCAACTGGAGAGCAGGGTAGGAGCATGTTGGCTTCCAGAGCAGAACAGTGGGGTTTGCCTTTCCTGGTAATACTACAAAGTCTGTTTAAAAAAAAAAATATATATATATACAGGCAGAAAGCAAGATATCGATTTTTAAAATCACCTGAATAAAGATTTTTAAATCAAGCATGTGCTCCACGTGCAATTTTCTGCAGAAATCACTCCCTGTGCTGACAGGAATCAAAGAGTTGACAACAGGACTTTGCTAAATTTCAGACAGCTTGTAAGATCTCCCAGGTCAATTTTTAGTTTTAGTTGCAGTGAGTGTGATGTGGTTGATGCCTGAATGAAACCAGGGAAGAGAGAGATTGGATTCTAATATATTTGCAAAATGGGCATGTTTTAATATGCTCATATGGCAACATGGCAAAACTCAGTTCCACATGGTTTATTCACTTTCTACTGTTTTTTAGAATGATATTTCTATTAAAATCTTTTTTCCTCCCCCCAAAAAAGGTGATTGTGAGCCTTTATCCTGGGGCTGAGCTGTCCTTTCATTCTTCATGCAAGCAAACAATTTTTTCTCACATTATTATGACACAAAATGAACATTGTTTTGAGGTGAACCCAAAAGATGTGTAAGGTGGTTTCAGAGAAATAAATTTATTTATAGCAACTGGAGAAATCTCCTGGTGACAGAAATCACCAAAATACAGCTGGTATGAATTATACCTATATTTTCATGTTTTTTAATGCTTCTGGGTTTAGGGCAGGCATGCCTTAAAGTCCTTCCAAGAAATATCTTTACATGTTATAAATTCATTTCATCTCCATGCTCCTGTTGGTGAATCTGTATTTATCTTCAGCCTTCTTGCAACCATTTGTTTCACATTATAAATAATGTTTTTGTAAAGGATGTTAAGTAGTGAAGGTGGACAGATGTTCTGAGCCAAACCTTTGATTGTTTTGAATTGTCACAGCCACACTGACACAATTTACTGACTTCAGAGAGTTACTACAAATCTGCCTAGAAATAAATCAATTCTGGGGTTTAAAAATAACAAAAACAACGAAAAAAAAAGGGCTTAAGACAGATGGAAAAAACCACCATCAGACAGAAGAAACTGTTGAGTCATCATAAACCTTAGCACTGATGGTGCATTGATAAAATAAAACTTCAGTGATCTGTATGGACTCAACAAAGTTTTAAAAGTGCATAAATACAAATCCAAAATACAAATATTTTGAGCACTGGAATCTCCAACATTACATAATCTGCAATCAGACAAACTTTTCCTAAGTAAAAACTAAGTTAAATAAATAAGACATTTTAAAAATGCTTCATATACATTTAGTCTCAGTTTACTTCCAGGAAAATTCTCGACAAGTCTTAAATGGAGAATAATTAAATACTGAATACAAAAGTCCCATACAAACTGTAACAGTAGGAATAATCCCAGACTACCACAGTGTGAGTTAGCTCATGCCATAGATATTGTCTGGCTTGATAACAGAACAAAATAAAATTCTATAAAAGAAAAAATAGTGCACTTGAGTAAGTGCTGGCTGCCTTAACTCTGAGGCAAAGCTGCCACAGAAAATTGGTGACCTCACTTTGTTCATGGCAACAGACATTAAAAAACACACAATTACAAGGCTACTCCCAAAATAGATCTGGGGCTGGGAGGGAGAAAAAAACTCATCTTCAAGCATAAGGATTTCAAATAATTACAATGGGGATGTGGAAAATGTCAGGATGGGTGACTGCCTTATTGTATAAATGTTCCAGAATACTTTGGTTTGTTTTGTTTTTTTTTAATACTGGCACATGGCAAAGGTTTCAAATGAATGTTCAAAGAAGAAGGAAAGGGCGTTTCTTAAAAAAAAAAAATATATATATATAGTTCATAAAATGTACTGAGGTACTCATGAGAGTTAATTCATCAGCTCTGCTGCCCCAGGGTGCTGACATACTATAGGAAGAATTTGTATTTCACAGGGATTAGATCTGATGGGAAAANAGCTCTGCTGCCCCAGGGTGCTGACATATTATAGGAAGAATTTATATTTCACAGGGATCGATCTGATGGGAAAAACAATTAATCTATTGGCATATTCAACTCCCTATTTTACTTTTTCAAAGAAATGATCTTTCTTACTGAATGTAATGTCTTCCTGAGTGCAACAGATCAAGCAAAGATACTAAACCTGTATCCCTCTCAGCACATTGACCCTTCTGCAAACAGCTGAATAATCTGAATGTACGAGAGTAACTGGCTGAAATTTGGCCAAAATCTGAAAATTCATTTGTTACTGCCATTTTTGTNTAGATCAAAGACACTAAACCTGTATATCTCTCACCACATTGACCCTTCTGCAAACAGCTGAATAATCTGAATGTACGAGAGTAACTGGCTGAAATTTGGCCAAAATCTGAAAATTCATTTGTTACTGCCACATTTTTGTAGCAGCATATTACAAAAGACCTTTGCAGTCTTTTAAGAAAAATACTTTATTCCCTTAAATTCAGAATAATTAATTTCTGAAGTGCTTTGATTCGCTAAAGGAAATGAAAGGGAAAAGGCAAGATTGGAAAGATGACAAAGCTGATCAATCACTTCAGGGCAGGATTCATAACACTAATTTTTATATCTAAAGATGGACATGTAAATAGGCAATCACTCTGGAATTCTTTAAATCTGCACATGTGAAGAGAAACTGGCACATCCTGAAGGCAATTGAGGTGACCTTGCTCAGGTAATTTGCAGAGCAGTGGAAGAAACTACAGGAAAATTCCTTTTCTCCATCTGATGAACACACAGTATAAAAGGAGCCTGCCACAACCTGGCCATGACCATCAAGTTGCTAAATACCAAGAACTGGAGTGATAAATCACAAATATTCTGGCACTGCAGACAGGCTGAGTCTATTTGGGGTTTTTTTTTAGATTAAAAGCTGAGAGGTGAGAAATAAGATGGATACAGAACTAAAAATACCCTTTGAAAAAGACTCCTTGATTGGACAAACCCAATTAAAAGCAATGCATGATGGCTTGATTGCATTTAGTTAATTTGATACAAATTTCAGCTCAACAGGATCTGAGCATTTAGATGTTGTAGGATCAGAGGAATTTCTGATGGTCAGGAGAAACCATAGCTGAGAAATGGAGCAGCTTTCCTGTGGGAAGAGGCTACAGAGACCAGGACCTTTTCACTACAGCAGGACACAACTGATGGACTCCAAGAGATGTTCAGATGGTAAAGAGATGATTAAGGAATGTTTCCTCACTACTTTTCATAACATGAATTCCACAACACTCCTTAGACTGATTGGGCAATTCAGGGAAAAAAACAGAAAAAAAGGAAGAATTCTTTCACAAAACACATTACTGCAGAGCTCATTGCCACAGGGGGCTGTGGAGGCCAAAAGGGTTTAGAAAAACCCATGGAGGACAGGTTTCATCAAGGGCTAATAAACTCAGTGAGCTGGACACGACTGCCAGCTTGGGAAATCCTGGAATTACTGCTGGGCACATGGAGAATGTTGCAGCAGAATGATTCTTCACTGCATTTCTAAGAGAGTTTCCTATCTTCCCCCTATCAAACAGGCTAACACACTTGAAGAACCTTTCCTTGATCCTACAGGGGCAGTTTTATGGAACCAAGGGGCAATAAAACCCACAGATGTCAGAACAGAACAATATTCCATGTTTTTATCAGCCCTGGTGTGGACGCAGCCATATCCCACATGGGGATAGAGCAGAGCTGTGGAGAGGGAGAAGGGGAGATGGTGTTCTCTGCACCTGGCATCCCAGGTACTCTCTTTCACAGAAATCCACATTTCTTGGTTGCTTTCTTGGCTTTCCATACTGTTCTCAGTTGTAGCTCAGAAACTTGAAATCTGGTCACACTTTGATGAGGTTTATTGAGTCAACAGGCTGTGCACTGATGCACTTTCACTCTGTATTAACACTCATCTTTAAATTAAATGACTTTCCCCTACATTTCTCATTTATTTACAACCACTGCCATCCCAATTTTTAGAAAACAGTTATGCTCCACCGCAAAATTTCCTTTTTTGTAAGGCTAGAAAATAGAAAAAACTTTTGTTCTTTTACAATTCTTCTTTGATAGAACAGATTTCTCCTTCCCCTGGTCTGTGCTTTTCCTACACTTCTCCTGGCTTTAGTGAGTGAACTCAGCCTGACACGGTGTTCCTCTGAGGACACATCAGTGCCTCACACAATCCATTAACATTTCTTCACCTCCTAAAACTATTTATGCTGATACACCCTCAGAGCAGACCCAAGGCTATTTTTTAAAGCTGGCTCAGTCACTGTGTGTTCTGCTGCTCTTCAGTTCCTCATCCTGCCATGTACAGCTGATGAACCCCCCCAGCACAGTAGTGAGCAGCCTCTGTTTACAAGACCTTGCAGTTTCTGTAGTGAAAATAAATTCCTTTTTTATTGCCCTCATCATGAGGCCGAGCCAACTTTTTTTTACAGCACGATTTGTTCTCTGTATTGACAGGGCCTTTCAGTTCTTCAGTCATCAGGTCACTCCATGAGCACACCACTCCCTTTTTTCCAGCAGTATTGTAGGGAATAAAACATTTTTAATCCCAGACTGATCATTGACAAACTCCATCAGTCACCTTCCCCAAGCTAACAACACCTTTCTGAGTCTCTTTGTTTTATCACCTTACAATTCTTCAAAGATGTGTTATTTTCACATTAGCAAACCATTTTTCATTTGACATATCAAATAAAAATCTCTTTTTGGGTCTCCATTGACTAATTCCATTCTATTTTGGTTTTTTTAGTTTGACTAACAATTCTCCATTTGGTCCTATAATTGCAACTCAAGTTACTCTACATTTAAATAAGGCACGACAAAGGGAAGCTTTTAGGATCAGGTCCATTCATAAAGTCTGGCAAAGCAAGAGAGAGCTTGAAAATGCTGAATAAATTTTGGAACGAGGCGTCGGTACAGAATCTATTTTCATTTTATTTTTCTCTTCTTGTTGTGCAGCCATCACTTTTTCAGGTGAAGTTCTAGCTCCCACAAATGTGGTTCAGTTACCATGCATGAATTCCAATTATCCATGCTGACTTTGCTCTCCTTTCTCAAATGCAGAACATTAATCTAGACTTGGAGCATTGTTCACATTATTCCTGACAGCAGCCACCTCCACTCCACACAGACACCTCACATCTTTTCCTGCTATCTTTGTACCAATGTGATAAGACAACCACTTGTTGTTTCATTTCCTCTGACCTGGCCTGAACCACATTTTTTCTCCGTTTTCCAACACCACGACTCAGACCACTAATGACAGACAGGGCTGCTGCTCACCACACTTTTTTCACTCCTCTGCACTATTTTAAGAGGTCAGAAAACTCCCCAGAGAATGAGCTAATAATCTTCCCTTTCTTCAGTATTGTTCCTCAGCTTAATGATTGATCCTGATCTGTTCCCCAAGGAGCTGGAGGTGTCAGGGGAGTAACCTGGATTTATTCCCACAAGTGACCTTTCTGCTGCACATCCACACCAAATTTGCTGTCACTCAGTCTCTACTCCACTCTTGTGAACACATGTGGTGACAGCTTCCTGAATTTCCTTACCAGGGGGACGAGAGCCACAATTATCTGTGAGAGAGTCTCAATTATCTGTGCAAACTCCACGTTTTCCCCCATTTATTATTCTTGGCATTGTTTCCCAGTTCACCAATCCTTTACCTATCAATATAACAAAGAGAACCAACATAACAACCTCTCTGTCTTCTTGATTCTTCCCTGTTTTTCTGAGTTGAGTCTCATTTTTTCACCTCTCTATGCCACTAACCTTTGCTCCTTGTCCTCCCGTGTAGCAAACAACCTCAAATCTAATTCAATCTTTCCTCTTCTTTGCCTTTGTCATGTTTCCACCTGGGTCACACTCCTTATCTAGAATGCTAAATAGCTTCCTGATATTCGCATTTCATTTGGCAAATCCTACACATTTCTCTCGAGTGAGATCCCAATCTCTTTTCCTGAATCTTGTCTTCAAAACCCCCTTTTCCCACCACCTCTTGTCCCTGGGTCCCCTCTCCCTCAAACATCAGAAAGTGACATTTCAGACACCAATACATTCCACTGCCCATCCACTTTCGAACGCACATAAATCTCAGAGCTTCAAATCTTGGTCTCACATCCTCCCACAAATATTTCTAAGGCTGTGGCACTGATTGTTCCTGTATTCTTGCCTTTCTTTGAAGCAAAAGCATGAAATTCAAGCAAACCCCCTTCTTTTTTTACCTTTCAGCAGCTGAAAGCTGTGTTTCATCAAGATTCTGCATTTATTAATTCATTAATGTTCCAAGCAACTCTTGCCCAGGGAACACTTTGGCTACAGAGGCCTCTGTCCAGTCCCCACAACAGAACCTCAGAGGCAGGGAAGATCCTAAAAATTAGGAATTGCATGCAACCCATCGAGCAGGAGACACAGAAGTTCACTGACCCCAGCAAAAAAGGCCTCATTTCTTCCCTACCAAGGTCTGGATCCCACAATATCTCTCCTTTTTGCTCCTCCCTCTGCTCCTGAAATCTAACCTGCTTCCCTCATGTTGCAAAATCACAAATAGCTCTTAGAGAGCTCTGAGATTTTCAATTTTTTTTTTTTTTCCAGTTGGGTCCAGCTCCTTGTTTTTTAGCACTGTGACATAATTGACAGCTGTTTCCCCTCAAAAGCAGCAGCTTCCCTGTCTTTTTCAAACACCAGAAGCTGTAAAAACCCACGATGACATCTATTTATATTACATAACTGCAAGCCCTGAGTGAAAACTGCTCACAGACACAACATCCCCCCGCTGTTGGTCTCCCAGGCACTCTCAAGTGGAGGGGAAACTACCTCTGGAAAGGTTTTCCCAGAAAACTGGCTGACGGAAAAATGTACTTCCATCAAGAGCTGAGAGCTGCCCCATGTGATTGGATCATTCACTCCAAGTTGGAATTGGAATTTCACCCCTGGCCCAGCCAAATGGGTATTTCACAGAAAGCCTTTCTTCAGCAGCCAAAGGAGAGAAGGGGCATTTCAAGGGAACTCCAAATTAGAGATTGGCTCTGGGACAGGCAAAGGTGTCAGCAAAGGAAAGTGGATTGAGGGTGGAGGACCCTTTGTTCCACCCACATCCCATCAGCCAGCAGAGCATCACTTTCCTTTTCCAAGTCCTGCATGACTGGAAGAGACTTGTGGTCAGGTAATGTGTCAGAATTGGGGTTATTTTACAGTAAATGATACAGAAAGGATGTAGGAAATACTACAGGGAAAAAATAATGGTTTGATACAGATTACTGCAGAGATGATCACTGCCAGCTACACATCCTCATTAAAAACTTCTCTCACTGAGTCAAGACAGACAGAACTGTTAAAATTAAAAAAAAAAATAACAGTAAAAATGGTTTGTCAATGGACCAAAAGAGGAAGATTCTTAGAATACTGTTTGCAATCAAACAAATGATTACAGAGGTAAACCCAAGATGATAAACAGATATATTTGACCATGGTAAAGGGCATAATAATGGGCAGCATTTAACATGATTTGGTGCTTCTGTGTGTTTATGGCAAGGATGGATTAGAATGGAAGATTAAGGAGATTTAACTTCTCCAGGTGGGTAAAACAGTACCACAGGAATGAAGAGTGAGTGCTCAAGTGCACAGAACAATATAATTTTAATCATTTGGTTCCCTCAAGTGAAAAACTGTTCATTCATAGATTTCAGAGAATGAAGTGAATTGGTAATAACCAAGGACAGAGTTATCAGGTGTGAGAAATCCTGGACTGATACAGAGTCATAATGAGATTTATTCCATTCAATAACAACTGGCTTTTGAAATAAATAAATTAAACAAAGAAACACGCAAAACAACCAACTCCAAACAACTAAAATTCTCCAACACCAAGATGGAAACAGCACAGATGATTTTGAAACAGTTCTGAACACCCTTTTCTGGAGCAGTAAGGACTACAGAAGTGTAGCTAACAGAGTTGTGGGAGCACAACAAGGAAGGAGATGTTGACGTGTATTTTCCAAGGTTTTATGAGCAGACAACTGTAATGAAATACACAGCCTCCTCTTGACTTGCAAAATCAGTGCCCTTTTTTATTTTTCCCACAGCTAAAGCCATTGTTTTACTTATTCTCACAGAAACACTTCAGAGAAAACATGGAAAAGACACCCAGCGACCAACCTGAGTGCAGAGTGACACGTGACCTGATATCAGTAACTGATAAAGTATCCCCAAGTCGACCAAAGTTATGCAAACAGTGGCATTTTGATGTGTGAGCAACACAATGAGCCTGTGTTTCACATCAGGCTCTGTGCATTAGCTCCAGGTAGCCTGAAAATGGTAATACACTCTTTTTCCACAAAGGGATTTGACCCAAGGAATTCTCTCATTCCTCGTGTTCTTTGCTCCAATGGGTTCCAGTAATGATGCTTTCATGCCATAAGGTTATTGCAGTGAGTAGGAAAAATGTGCGAACAGAGGATTGGTGAGGGGCTGGGATTTAAAGAAAGATGAGGATGCGGTGAGGGGATCCAAAGGAGCCACATCCCACTCCAGGAATGGCTTTATATGAGTAAGCACAGCGAGGAAGGTGCCAAGGCTTGGGAGAGGATGAGGCAGCATGGGAAGGATGATCCAGCAGGGAAAGCAGCTTGGAAATTCAGTCAGACTGTGGGGATCACTCAAGCTGTCACTAAAATCACTCCTGAATATTCACAACTTTCCTACACTCGGTGGTGAGGCTCGGTGGGGGCTTGCAGCCCAACTTTGAGCTCATTTTCTCTCCCACATGCACGGAAAATATCCTGTGTCCCTCATCAGCATGAAGGATCCAGTATACATCTTGCACACTCAGAAAGATTAATCCCCTGAGCTGCTATAACATCACTATTTTTTAATTTTTTCACTGGTTGTTTTAAAAAAAAAATAAAATAAGAAAAAAAAATTAAAAAAGAGGTTACAATTGTTAGGGCCCAGCATTCCTTCCTGTACCAGAAGCAACAACGCGTTCTCAGCAACTTCCTCAGGAATTCTCACTCCTCTCTGGCCATTTGTTATCAGCTCAGGCAGTGATGATCATTAGCGCTCGGAGCATGAAAAACTCATTACCCAAAATCTACAAAGCAGCGCAAACTCCTGCATTTCCTGGCATGCGTCCCCACGAAATAAAAATACTTGAGATTGCCAGTGATTCTGGAACAACTGCCCAACAGAGCTGGCTGAAAGCTGCAATTTCCATTTCCAAGGGAAAATCTGTAACAATGTCAAAGTTGTGGAGCTGGACCAGGAAAGCAGCAGCAAACATCAAGGCAGAACACAAAAATGGGGGACACAGAGATAACATCGAGGCCAGGGGGTTTAGGGATACTGGAGCTTGCACCTTCCAGGAATTGCTCTAAATTTACTTTCCTGATGCTTTGGGCCTCCTCATCTCCCAGTACTGAAAGTGACTTATGTTGTGGAAAACAAAAATAGAATCGTGGCTTGTTTGAATATCAAAGCCTGAGTGTTTCCCTGAGAGCACCCAAGTTTTTGCCTCTGAGGAAAAATGAATTCAACCTTATCATGAGGGCCTGAATTTTTATTACTTCCATGTTATTCCTGTTCATTGGTGAAGAAAAAAAGATTTATTTTAGCTGTCCAAATCAAAGGGAAAATTTGCTTTTGTTTTCCCCTCTGTTCCAGTACTAAAGTGACTTCACTGCCCTGGGGAGACAGAACTACAAGCAAGATAAAACAGCAAGATTATATATTTATATAAAGCCATTAATGTGTTTTTGTTCTGTTCTCAACTCTCAACACATTATTTACCTTTTGTCTATCACAGAAAATTGAACTGATGTGTTCAGATAATTGAATTTCTACTGGTGGTGCCAGAACATCTCTCCTTTTTTTCTAACAGCCTATTTAAAGCCCATCACTAGGTGAGTATAGTTGAGAGTGTTTTTAATGCTCTGCATTATTGACATTTAATCTCCCATTCTTCATTGACCTGTCACTATAAAACAGATTTCATTTCATGACTTGATATTTATAGTGTAAAATTTCCTTATGAGTAGGTTATTTAGATTTTCTCACTTTATAGGGAGATTATTTATCTTTATTGTGGAGATTATTTATCTCATTCTAAGCTAGACACCTAAAATAAATCGAATGAATCAAGATTTTTTTCTGTTTTTTTTGAGAATAAAGGCTTAGATGCAAATATTTCCATAGAAAGTAAATAAATCATAGAATCCTGGAATGGTTTGGGTTGGAAGGGACCTTAGAGCTTATCCCATTCCACCCCCTGCCATGGGCAGGGACACCTTCCACTATTCCAGGCTGCTCCAATCCCTGTCCAACCTGGCCTTGGACACTTCCAGGGACGGGGAGTCCACAACCTCTCTGGGCAATAAAGATCATTAAGATAAATAACTACACTCAAAATAGGAAAAATCTAAGTGCTGCCAACTCCTCAATTAAAATTAAATCATCTTTTTTTTTTTTTTTCTCACACAAAAATCCAGGCAACTGAAACTTCCATGGAGTTTTCTTTTGTAAAAACCTGCTGATTTTCTGTTTAAAAAAATCCTGGGACAGAACAATCCCAGGGAGATCCCTTACTGGTTGAAAATTCCATTATCTAAACCAACTCTTATTTGCCTTCAGCTGTTCATCCAGAACTATGCCAGTTATGTAAATAATTGCTTACCAAGCTGGTAACACTCTCTGAATGGTACAGATTTCTTGAGGGTATCAGCACTGACTTATTTGTCTTGATATTTTTAATTTCCTAAGAGAAGCACGGAAAAAAAAAGCTCCTAAGACATAGGCAGCTAAATCGATTGCTGAGGATTACATAAACAAAATTCAGTTTGCACTTTAAAAAAAAAAAATCTGCAAAGGTATAAAACCACTTTTCATTGTGTTTAAAGACAGAAAAATTCCTGTTTCTTGTAAACAAAAGATAGGTACCAATGCAGTGACTTACACAGAACAAGCTAGAGGAGTAACAGCACTTAAAAATGAAGTTTTGTGAGAAAACCATGACAATTTCTCCAAATAGACCTGCACTTCATAAACTGTTCTGACATTCTGGATCAGATCTGTAACAATATTTAGATAGCTTAAAATGCAAACAGGCACCATAAGGAATTGTCATGTTCACTTGGGACACAGCTTCCCCAAATAAAAACACAGATGATTGATTGGCCTTCTCATAATCCATCTGTTAGGAACTGGGAGGTGATGAGGGAGAATATATCCTTGCTTTTATTATTAAGGAATATTTATGATTTTATAGCAAGCAAAGCAGTGCAGACAGCAGCAATTATGAACCTACCAAATGCCAAATTGATCATTACTTGCACAAATACCTTTACTAATCTGAACCTCTCTGTTGTAACCAGCTCAGAAAAATGAGAATAAATGGCACTGAAATTATCACATCATTTGTGTTAGAGTACAAAAGTGGAGTCAAGCCAAGGGCCGAAGTGTTACTACCAACAAAAGAAAGGAAGAAATTACAATAAAACCAAAAAACTCAATCTGCAAACACTTGCTGGGATCCCAGCAGGTGAGCAACTGATTGTGGATCTCCAGTTCGGACAAAGCTGCTGTTTCTTGCCAAGACAAGGCAGAGCTGCAAGAAATAAAAGCTTCCATAAACCAGACTCGTGCTGCTTTCAAGCGCAGCTGCTCTCTCCGTGTCACTTGTTACTGCAAACTGCCAGGGAGGAGCTTTCCCTGGCTCCTGGGGATTTTCACAAAAGGGAAACTTGACTAAACGAAGGAAACCTTTAAATTCCGACCCACTGACACTCACAGCATCACAGGAACACCTTCAGTCTGTGTAAAAGCACAGTTAAATGCCACTGTGCCTGGGCAAACCCCAGTGAGTTTTTAAAGAGGTTATGATGACTTTCCGTGAGTTAGAGCTCAGAATATTCATTACAGCAACAAACCGAGACCACATTTGTCCCACATTACTTACAACTACCTAAAAATGAGCTGCCTTATCCGTTTTATTCTAGCTTTTCCTTATCATTATCACTGATGGAGAGACTGGGGCATAACAGGGAAGTTATTCCCCCCTACCTAAGAAGCCTCAAATGTGCAATAAATAACCCTCTAAATAAGTCTTGCTTAAACTGTCAAGGTAGGCAGCACAGAAAAGTACCTCAGATATGACAGGTAACTAATGTTCAGATGGAGTATTTGATATCAGGCGTGGTGGACTGATCACTAAAATAGATATATACAGACATTTATACATACTCACACACACAAGTCTGTGCATACAACAAAAAAGCCAAGATCAGGTGAGTAAATCTGCATGACTCCCCCATAATTATCACAGCAAATACCACGACAGATTAACAAGGCCAGAGATTTCAGCACACCATGGATGGTTCCTCACTTCTCACAGCTCACTTCGCTCTGCAGTTTATGAAACAAGGCTAGAGAGGCACTCACAGGTTGATGGATCGTGAAAGGATGACAGACACAGTCAGGAGGATGCACCCATAGGGACCAATTTCAAACTGAAAAAGAAAAGGTGTTATTTTGGTGTTATTTTCTTCGTTTGTTTGTGTTTGTCTGTCTAGGATTTTGGTGTTATTTTGTTTGCTGTGTATGTATTTTTTCGCCCAATCCTCCAGAAATGCAAATGGAACTGAAGGCAGAAAGAATTGCTATGATTTGTGCTAAGACTGAATTTGTTGCTGTGTTTGTTAAAATGCAAGACATGTTCATACAGTGTTTGAAACTGTTCAGAACACATTGGGTGAGACTAACAGACACAGAAAGTCTGGCAGCTGAACCATAATTTGTTTAATTAGTATGTAATTAAGCACAGTACCTGGTGAATATTCTGCTGCAGAAACACAATCAAATCCTCGTATCTCGTGGCACTGTGAAGCATCAGCTGGGAAGAAATGCAAGAAGGAAAAAAGGGACTTAAAAACAGAAACTCATTTTTTATAACCTGAAAGCTGAAATGAAGAGGCCAAAACCTTCAAACTGCCTGGAAAGATCTGACCTAACAAAAGGAAATAAAGATCTAATAAAATCTACTTCTTATTGTTGTCATTTGGCATAGAATTGTATCTCAGCACCTCGTATACTCTGAATTTTTCAATGCTGCTTCTTGATGATTTATAAGTTTGTTGAACAGACACTCTGATTCAATTTTCAACATTTTTTATGCAGTGAAAAACAATTCTTAGAACAGAGGAATACTGATGCTTTAGAAGACACAGAAGACCAAGAAGCTCAGGGGTTTGTACCTATATGGTGATGCATTTATCCTACTCAGAGAATTGAGTATTCCTATCTAACATGAAACCCAGGAGATCTCACAGATCTCCTCATTTCAATATTATTTGCCTGTTTTTCCATCTTCACATTTTGAGACATCCATCCCCCTTTTAGGAGGCCAACAACATTCCCTCCAACCACTGAGGCCTGGCTGATGGAACCACTGCTTGCAAAGCCATCCGAGAGCCTCAGATGGAAATAAGGCATAACTGGAAAGTGTTCTGCCATTTGGAGCTTCTGGAGGAGGAAAAAATGGCAAAAAATCTGTGTAAGACAAGAAGAAAATAGTGCCTTTTCATGCTCATGGTCAATTGAGGGGGGGCCCACGTTCATTTTTACTGTGTATCATTAAAAACAGGCAGAAAATTTAGGTTTGGAAGGTAAATTTAAGAAAAAACAAAAGGGATTTCAGGGAGCCCAACTGCCCACAGCCACTGGGACAACTCAGAGCCAGGCAGGCTGTGGGATTTTATTTCCTATTGGGTTTTGGATCATAACTAGTTTAACATAACAGATTTTAAAAGGTTAGGAGAGCAATGGAAATCAGATTCATTGAACTAAAATAGGGAAAGCAAGAGAGAAGATCTGGAGAATGGGAGTCACAGAGATCCTTACAGTTTCTAGGATTCCATCTGCCTTGTATTTTCCTGTGGGAGTGAACTGCTGTCTTCCTGATGGCCTGAAGGGGATATTCAGACAAAGCTCATGTTAAAAGTACGAAAATGGCATTAAAGAGGAATCCACATGTTACATGAACTGAGTGATGAGCCAAAGATTTGCATTATTGTTGTTATTTTTAATGACATTTAAAAAAAGATTTCTTGTAAATAAGTTCATATTGCAAACCAAACCTCTATCAGTGAAACAAACACTTTATCTGTGCTGTGCTCTTTCAGTCTAACACAGATTACAAGTTTCTCCATCCAGAAAAAGGATAAATAGAAGTTTAAGATGTTAATGACAGCTTTTATTGAAAAATATTTTTAGAGCTATGACATTCAAACAAGCAGAAGAACATATGTAAAATATCACAGAGGAAGCAGTTTTGAGACGTAATATATGTGAAATATCGTTTGAAATGTCTTTGAATTTGCTGCTTCTATTTCAGGTTTAAGGATTGCTGCATCCCAAAGCCTCTCTGTTATTTTTCAGCTATATTAGTTATTTAAAAGAAATTAATTATGCTCACAAAACCTCACTCACTTAAAAATATCCTTTAGGTTCCAGTGAAGCTAAAGCTAGCGATCTAAAAGTTGGATGTTTTGTGTACAAGCAGCCTAACTGCACTGCATAAACTAAGCAGGCAAACACAGCAAAAGGAACTTAATTCCAGCCATAATGGAATATCCTGCAATACAGGAGCAGAATGCTGCATCTGGAAAAGCAACTCCTGGTGAAAAGGTTTTGGAGGATTCCTACTGATAATTAAATGCACAGGATCATTCACAGCAACTTCAGAGTGTTTTGTCTATTCCATCCCAGCTGCTGGAGCAGCAGAAATTGCATTTTGCATTTCAGCCATTTTAGGTGGCATAAATGCAGCTTACAAGGCTTTTATGTTGGGAATTATGTAGATTTGGGACAGACAGAGGTGTAAGAGCAGCGTGCAGTTGTCAGGGTGAGAGCTTCTTTTCCAGCCCCTTACCCTCACTCCCCATGAGCTGGGATGGAACACAGGAGATGTGGTTTGTTCTTGTTCAGACTCAGTTGTTTATTAGTTCTTATCTATGTTAAAGTCTTAGGAGCTGCGAGCTCTGTTAACAAGGTGGAACAAGGCTATATAATAATGGCATTTCTCTAGGTCTGCAAAGACTTTTCAAGGACAATTTTTCCAATAATGAGTTGACACCTAAATTATTTTTATTTTTAACCCAATACTCAAACCCCTAAGTTCGGCAGTGCAGATTTTCTTATCCAAATACAAGATATCATTTAAACCCATGAAGAAGAAGGAAGAAGAAAGTGAAAAAGAAGCATTTAGTCAACACCCTAAAACCTCCATTTTGACACAGGTATAATTATATGTTTTATTATATTCCAAAACTCTAACTCTTTAAGTTTTTCACCCTGTGACACCACACCTTCTATTCAAACCACACACGTGTGATTTTAACGTTATCACTCAATTTTGGAAGCCTGTCCCAAGGCCTCAGATCAAATGTGGTGTTTTCTTGTGGATCAGAGCCTTTCAGCACAGAGAATTTAAAATTCTCAGCTTCCAGGGTCCCAGTATGCAGTGACCAAAAGGGATTGTCCTACTCACAGTGCCACCAGAGCTTTCTCGTGGCCCCCTGCACGCCACAGAATGTCAGCGAGAGCCAAGGAGAGGCACTTGGTCCTGTGAGCTTCTGAGGGCTGGAGGCAACTGCAGTCCAGGAAATAAAGCAGAGAGACAAGCACCAAAATGTGAGGGCAAACAGATTCACGGCAGGTTTGTCCCTAAAAGAACAAAAGCATCTTTGGAGACAATTTTGTAATGATTAATAACAAGGCTCCGGTGAGCTGCCTCAGAAAATCATCATTTAGGTAACTCAGTTCTTCTACAGCTGAGAAGGAGACGACCTGGATGGCCAAAAATCCTGTGAGTTGAAGAGGGAGCTGCCATTGTCACTGGGGAGACATTCCAGGAGTGAAGGCACAGGTGAATCTCACCTTTCTCTGGGAATCAAGTGGCAGAATGAGCACTCACTGTGCACCCTGCTCTGAGACTTCTCAGAGCTCTCAAGAGGGAGATGCAATTGATGTCACCACTGGGCTTTTTGGAACCATCCTCTGAGGAGAAACCTCATTTTAGGCATTTCTGAAGGTACCTTGGACCCTGAGGATAATCAGACCCAGTGAACTGAGCTGTAGGGAGAACAACTCCTCTTTAGATGGCTGCAGAACAAACTGGGCATGCTGGGTGGGTCTCCTCTGAACTCAGAAGAAAAACAGGCATTGGAAGGAAGTTAATTCACCAAGGTCAAGTGTTAACAGCTCTGTGCTGCTTTTTGGGGACCCAGATGAGTTTTTGTTGCTCCTAATGATGGTTAAACTGCTGTTATGGGCACTTAAGAAATTGTATGTACTTCTAGGAGATCATTACTTAAGCTGATGTCTGATTTATAATGAATGATTAAAACAAAACTATTGTTATCATTAGAAGCAATGGATGAAAATCAAGAGAAGACTAAATAAGGTATGATCAACAACAGGAACTGGTTATGCACAGATCTGTAATCACACCCTGATCTGCTAAAAGAAAGAGCTGCTCTTTCACAGAACATATTTTTAATTGCTTGGACAAAAAAAAGCAGGTAAATGTTTCAGGGAACAATACCACACTGTCAAATAATGGACGAGAGAAGCTACTTCATCTTTAAATCCATAATAAAACTTTCAGTATTCTCTAACAGGATGGTTTTATGTTTTAAATGTAATTTTTAGTTTCTAAAGGCATTCATACTTAATTTCTTTCTGAAGTTTTTACTCCTTAACCCTTTCAAACAAATCTACATCATAAAGTTTTTACCCATTACTAAACTTTCTCCAAAGTACCATCTGCAATAAACACTGGGCTTGCATTTTCCTAAATAAGGTGTGCCCCAAAGCCAGGACCTAAAACATTACTGTACCAGGAGACTAAAAGGCACATGGAAAACTGGCAGATTTGAGAATAAACCAAATAGCCATGAGACTGAAGAAGTGGCCAAAAAATCCCATGCCCCTGGGAAGAACCTAACTGGAGTTTTCTCTAGTGGCTTCAAGAATGGCACTCTTTGAAATTCAGATTTTATCAGTTTTAGAGTGTTACCAGCATGGGAGAAGAGGACAAAACCTGTTCCCAGCGTTTGAGTAAAAGATCTAATAATTCAAAAGACTAAACAAGAAACACCAAACATCAAAAAAATTAAACAGACTTTCAAGTCCAATGTCTGCCTTGAATATAATGTTCACTTAGAGAATGTTTCCCTCCCTGAAGGATGTGAGATATGGGAAATAATTGGTGAGAGTTTTCAAGAGAAAAAAATATATAATCACAACTTTCTCTTATCTCAGCCTGTGTTCTAATACAGACACCCAGAAATTTATGGGAATCACAACTAATTTATGTGTCTGAGAGAGGCAGCAGAGGAAGAAGGAGACATTCTAATTATTTATTGAATGTCAAAGAAGCCTGAAATCAAACACTTCATGTGAAGTGGCTGATAATTTGAAAATCCAGGTTAGAATTAGA
This sequence comes from Vireo altiloquus, assembly GCA_013396875.1. Taxonomy (NCBI): domain Eukaryota; kingdom Metazoa; phylum Chordata; class Aves; order Passeriformes; family Vireonidae; genus Vireo; species Vireo altiloquus. The sequence goes on from VZRF01011076.1 coordinate 171,929, forward strand.
AAGGAATACTTATCCTCTTACTTCAAGCTTTGAGACTTCCCTTTCTTTCTCTCTGACTAATAGTTTCTGCCCATGGCAAACACAGCATAAGAAAATTATGTTTATCTCGTGAATAAAACCCAAAAAACTTTTAAAACCATGTGGACAATGAGAGAGGAAAAACAGGAGAGGGAAATTCTGCCAAGTAAACAGGACAGGCTGGAGCTGGCACAAGTTGGGACACAGTTTAAACAACCTGGCCTCCATCCACCTATTTGGGTGCCACATCACTTTATTTCATTTCTGATCTCTGAACCATGCTGCAAGAGGGAAATTAACATCTCCATTTTTACTAAGGATGACCTGAGACACAAAGGGACCAAGGAGCAGATGATCAAAGGCTGTCCTCAAAGCTGAAAGAAATTCTTGGTTTTCACAACCAGAAATAACTCATCTGTGGAGATCCCTGGCCATAAAACCTCAGCATGCACTGAGCTTCTTGTGAGGAAGTTTCTGAGGCTTTCCCCTTATGCAGAGAAGAACCTTGAAAAGTTTGCCCTCCTTATTATCTGAATTAGAATCCGAAAGTTTTGCAGGATAATTTCTGTCACTTCCCATCCTGGATGCTGAAGACAAATAATGATGCTCTACAGATACCTTTTTCTTCCCAATACTGGTGAAAAACAGCCCAAACAATAAATTTACATTAAGTGTAGGCTAGACAACACTAAGGAGTATCAACAGAGACCACAGCATTTTCCTACACAGTTCCAAGCAGAAAAATGAGTATTTAAACCCAAAATTTAATAGAAGAGGAACTTTTTTATGTTGTAAGGTAATGAAGTTCAAGAAAAACCTCAGCATAAAAGTTTCTCTTCGGATTAAATCGAGGTCACACTAATGGAGGTCACAAATAAAACAAGCACAACCCAGTAAAATAATTTTCCCTATTTAACATTTTGTTCCTTTGAGGCACAGGGAAGCTTTGTGGAATTTTTATTTTGTAATGGACTTAGCTTCTTATTGAAAACAAAATGTAAATACATGAAAGCTGGTAATAAAGTAATTTCTGAGGCATTGTTTTCCAGAATTTAATTCAATAACCCCTGTTCCTTTAGCAATGGGACAAGTATATTATTATTATAGCAGGCCAAGCAATTTCCTTGTCAGTAGCAACACTTAACAAAATTCCTTTAAAGCAAGTAGAAAATACATAGAATATAAATTCAAATTCCATTAGGGAGTTTAAACATGTATGATAAAATACAGTTACAAAAAAAAAATTGTTACAACTTTAATTTTTCAACCCTGTTGAGATTCTTAGTGTCAAACACAGGATGAACTTCATGGTCTTTCAAACCTTGATTGCTTTTTTGTTTGAAATCCAATTTCCATGAGGACCTCGAGTCTAAATAATTTTCACTGGCCTCAATTCAAGCTGATGGGTTTTTGCAGAGGTTCTTGGGTTAATCACAAGCAATTACACAAATAAGACACCAACTACTACATTCCTACAGTTCAGTGGGAAGTAAACACAAGTAAATCAGATGCTGCTTTCTTTTCTCTCTCTCTGAGACAAAAAGAAGTTTAAAAAGTTCAAACTCAAAAGGCTCCTAAAGGGCTGCAGCAGAGAAATATTTTTTTTTTTTTTTAATTCTGTAGGGAGAATTCCTGAAAATTCCCTGACTTACCGAGGGTCTCTGTTCCTGTTGCTGTCTGCAAAGATCAGCTGCTGCAGGACACAGGCTTGGACTGCAGCCAGAACCCCACACGGGCCACCCTGGGGGAAAAATGGGACACTCCATGAGCAAAAAACTGGGGAAAACCTCTTCCATCCAGCCCAAAGCCATCCTTTCACCTCTCTCTTTCCAGCCATGACTTTACAGGGCTCTCTGGGGCCCTGGGGTTTTGTGCAAGCCAACAAAAATCAGTGGTTTTAAGTGGTTTTGTGGTTCCTGCCTATTTTTCCTGAAAAGACCCAGACATCTATAATGTCAAAAGAAACGTGGGGTTTTTAAAATCTGGGATATACAAACTGAAAATCTCCTGATCCCTACTGAGCTGCAGTTTAATTTTCAGAGGGAAAGCAAATCTGAGTGTTTTCCAAGTGTTTCTTGCTCCTGTGCCTCCTCTCAGCACCCCAAGCTCCCTCCTGCATCACTAAACAGAGATTTCAGGTTTCAGTACAACTCTCTGCACCAGGCAGACTCTCCCTCTCTCCCTCTCAGTGGGGAAGAGAAAGAAAACCAAGAAACTTCGAATCTTTCAAATTATTAATCTCAGAGGAAAAAAAAAAGAAGCACAATACCAAGAAATGCCGTATTAACTTTAAATTTTATGGGAAGTAGATTCATAGCTGGTTTGGGCTGGATGCAGGACACAAGGCTACACCACAATGCCACCCATCAAACTCCTCTCAAAACCCTGAATAAGAAGGGGAAGGGCAGCCAGCACTGCTGTTTCCACACAGCAATGTGATTAAAGGGTTCACTTTCGTTCTCTGGTTGTCTCAAGTTCAGCACCAAGGGAAGAGGACCTGCAGGTAAATGTAGTATGGAACCTAGAAAACAAAGGTCCTGGAATCAGGAAAGAGATAGATACTGACACCTCTTCATTTCTCATTCATATTATACACTGCCTCTCTAGATTTATTTAAATAACTGGTGAGTGAATAATTCGAAATATATCAAGAAAAAAAACAAAGTTTGTTTCCCTGTTTCATCAGGGAAAGCCTCATAGTCAAAAAAGAAATTACAGGATCTATTCTAAATTTCTTCTCATAGCGCCACAAAAATGTAACGTAAGAGAGAACCAAACAGTTGTTGAGCTGAAATGAATTTTGGAAGTGAGGAGGAAGTATATAAATGAGCTGAAACAGGCACAGTCTAAGCAAAACATTTTGATGCCTTAAATGGCTCCCTAGAAACAGAGAGCAGACAGGAATAAAGGAATAAAGGAGGGATTGATTGGAAAGGCCTTCAGAGGTCACACTCTGGGCTCCAGAGGCTCCTGCCTCAGTGCATCCCAAAATGGACAATGACAGCTCCCGAGTTCTTCCCACTTTGATATCAGCATCAATTGCCCAAGCAGAAGCCAGGCAAGGATGGAATTTGCCCAAGCTTGCCCCCTGTGCCCAAGATGAAGGTTTGCAGTTGTTGGGCCCAGGAGGGTCTGGGTGTCCTTGGAGAGCAAGCTGGAGAGGCTTTGTTATGTCAGTGTGAGCATGAGAGAACAGCACTGAACGAGCTCCAGGGAACTGCAGAGTTACACTGGGCACTGCAGGGCTGGGAACAGAGAAAAGTTAAAACCTAAGGCATCAACACCATTCCTGCACTGGAATTTATGGTGGGGAATTTAATGGCCTGTGAGTGGCTGGAAGTGATGAGATATCCTTTCTCCAGCAGCAGGGACTGGAAACACCAAAGTAACATTTACTGTGGGCCAGTGAACTCCATTGCCACGATTCCTTTTGGAGTTTAAATTAACATTTAATATTTTCTTTTTCCACTAGGCTTTGTAAGATAAGCAGCTTTCTTCTGAGATCACCAGCCTAATGAAATATTTAAGTAGACGAGGTAAGTTAATTAAACATCTTAATGACATGTTTATTAGCCATTGTCCTTGCCTCAAAGCCTCTCTTCCTCTCATTGCTGCGTAATGGTCTACTTCTCTCAAGCCAGATAAAGATTTTCTGCATCAGCACAGAGGCTTAATCAGTGTTTTGTAAAGAGGAGCCTACAAGTATTCACTGAATTCCTCAGACCCCTGCTCCTGAGGGCAGAGACCTGGTGTGGAAACCCCAGGAGCGCAGGATCCATAGGGGAGGATCCATAGGGGAGGATCCATTCTCACAAGGGATCTGCTGGATTTTTGGGGGCAGCTCCACGACCCTGTGGCATAAAGGTGGTGCCTGGTCTGAGTCTCCAAAACCAAGGTGAGCAACACAGATCAGAGCGAGGTGAAGCACTGCAGGCTCCATCTGTGAGCCCAGACAGGATGAAAAGGGAGAGGCCAGAGAAATGTCTGAATGCCGTGGAACAGAGAGCACCAAAAACTTCTGTGGATTGGGCATGTGCTGTCCAGGCTGGCCCAAGTCCCTTCATGGTGCTTTTACCAGCTGTGGTCACCACAGGGACCTGCTGGCCATTCCAGACATGTCCACCTGGAAGATGTCGCCAGGGAACTGATGAAAAAAAACTCGTTGGCATCTTGTGGTTGCAGGACAGAATTACAGAAAGGTGGCTGCAAGAGAGATGAGCCCAACAGCACTGCCAGTGTCCCAGGGACCCTGCAGGGTGTTCATTCCCTTTATTTGAGGAATGAACCTCATCACCTGACCCAAATATCTTCAGCAAGTCAAAATCTCCATGTGATTTTCCAGGCAACTCTTGCTACATCTCATTTTGAGACAGATGAAGCTGCTTCTTAAATTTTTTTGGCCCCATGTATATCTTTTTTCTCTTAAACTCCACCCTTGATTTTTGTTCTTTTACTCGATTACCACCAGCAGCTTTCAGCTGCAGTGGCTCCTCTTCCTCCTTGTAATTCCCCATCCCACACACACATTTTCACACTTTCTACAGCTCCTTCAAGTTTTCCTCCATCCACCACACAAGTCTCCCACCACGACTCGGCAAGGTGACATCATCCACTGGCAACCAGAGAACTTAAAGAAAGAGGGAAGTCTTTAGAAAACTAATTTTTTTCACTGCAGAAACACACAGCCTCTGTAAAGTCAGTGTAAGAAGCAGAGATCACTGTCAGGAAGGAATTTACAGTACCTTTTTCTGCACAATGCCATATTTTAGTTGTGGGATATTGTTAAATGTAAAACTCTGGATTTTCCATTCTTCACTGAAGCAACAAAGACTAGAGCCAAACAGCAGATTTTTTAATTCCTATTGAAGAAAGAAAAAAAAAGTCTCATTTTAAAAACAAATCCCAAACACACCATTTTGTAGAAAAGAAAGAAGGAGTGTGGAAGGGAATGACTAACTTCATATAACCACCTTCCTCTTTTATCCATACTGTAAATAGAAACACCCCAATGAAAAGGAGCAATATTTTCCTTTTCCTGCCATATTCCTTCCACTCATAATTCTGGGAGCTGCTCAGCACTGGAAAATATTTATGTCTAATGTCTGGGGCACAGCTTCCCATGAAAGCATCCTGAAGTTTAAGAGCTGGGAGAGCAACGCCTACCAATGGTGACAGCAGGGAGAAAAGGACCCTGTACGAGATAAACGTTAATTAAATGTTTCATTTCTGCATTTCAGGTGGCACAAATCCAGACCTTGGCCCTGAACAACTGCACACCACAATAATTCCTCAATGGCCACACTGAATAAATTGCATTCATGCTAAAACAGAGCTCAGTAAATAAAAAAAGTCTACTCAGGGCTGGTAGAGTTACTCCAACCTCTTTGATCCAGAAATTAAATTGGAAGACACCCTCGTTATTTAGTCTGGGTTTTTTTTCTCCTCTGTCTGTATGGGAAGGAAAAGTATTTAATAATTTCACTTCTGCTCAAAACAGGGGAGATAAGCAAGGGAGAAACAGTGATAGGGGAATAATAAACCACTATCAGTGGAAAGGACTGGAGAACAAGCACATGAATAACTGGCTAGAGGCATTAAGAAAATAATACAGGCTTAATTAATTAAAGCTATTATCAGTGCTTCAAGAGGGCTGAATAATGAGGGTATTTTTCTGAATTTAGGCACCCCTAAATTACTTTGTCACCTGGATAAGGAATGTACTCAGGAACACAGCAGATGTTCAAAAGTACAGCACAGAGCAACCCAAATAACAACCTCACACATCTATTTGTATTTACCATAATTAGTCTTACCTTTGCAAGAGTAATATCAATTGCCTTTGACACTATTTGAAGCACATAGAGTGTTGAAAGATCTGAGGTCTTACTAACTTCTCCAGTTGTCTCTTCATCCTCAACATCGACTGGAAGAAAAGAAAATCACAGAATGTGTTGGATGGAAGGAATTTCTTCCCCCAGCACACTCAGTGCCAGGGGGTCACCAACACAAAAATTAACACTTATTGCCTTTACAAAAAGGAAAATACAGTTTCAGCCAGAAAGGGCAGATAAAAATACATCAGCCTCTTAATGACTTCTTTGTCTTACCTAGAAGTTAATAGCAAATGCAATTGCTCTAAATCAACTAAGAGTTAGAAAAGAAATCACTCCTTCATATTTATCCAGCCACAGTTACTCTGAACAAAACAAAAGATGGCAAAAGCCAAACTGAAACTTGACATAACTTACCCAATTCAAGGACTTCTTTCATCTGGTCTTCTTTACAGCCAGTGGATGTTGGAGACTTCCTACATGAAAATTAACCAAGAAATGAATGGCAGAAATGTTCATTTTGAATGAGAAAAGTTGTTTAAATTAATAACAAGAAATCAGGAGTGTTCCCACACAAGGATATAACTTTTACCTGTGTGTGTGGCTACATATATATAATATATATATATAAAGAAAAATAAATACATGGTCAAAGAAATAAATGGTCTTAGAGCAAATTCTTTCCCAGTGGAAGAAAGCTGCACTCCAGGAGTTCATCAGGAAAAGCAGCCAGCACAGAGCAATACCCTGGGTTTGATTTGGGATTTCAGTCCTGTTCCAGCATCAATTTCATTTCATTTGAGTGATATGACAGATCAGGTCATAAAACCAAATGTACATCCCTGTACAGGGATCAGGATAAGACTCAAATTAGTCATTAAATGACCTGAAATATCCAAATAATGAAAGTGGGAATAGGTCTTAGACTGGTTTCTTTACCAGGATAATTTTTTAATTGTTCAACTTGTGATTCTTGTGATTTAGATGTATATTAAACAATTAAAAGGTTAAAATTCATATGAATAACTGCTAAAAGGACTAAGCATTTAAACTTGGCTGTGAAGTCAGAGCTGAAATAAAATGTTAGATTTTTGGAGACAAGATGGGTTTTATTCTTCCTGTTGAATTCACACCAAAACGAATTCAGAATCAAGGAAAAGTTTTGAATAACTATTTCTAAAAGTGCTAAAAAATGACCTTTTTTTTTTTTCTTTTTTCCCAAAAAAGCTATACTGTATCATTGGCTTTTGCTTTGGAAAAAAGGTATTGCACTGACAACCCTTTCAAAAATAGTATGGAATAATTTCCTCAACAACATTCTTTGTATGCACGATATTACAGCAACAACTGCTGTCATGCCACATACTTTCCATGAGCTTAATTTCCTTTCCAGAGCATGAAATAATAAAAGCAGAACAGACATATCACACTCAGGATTTGCCCAGTTTAAAGGCATTTTGGCAGCTTTCTCCCTGATAGTATTCGATACTATAAGAAGAGAAACACTTTTTATCTATAAATAAGTTAAAGGACTGAGGCAAGGAAATGTGGGTGGCCCCAGTTCGGGACAGACAGAATGGAAATAAATTGTTCTAGGAACTTCAGGTAAAAATAAATGGAAAGGCCCAGGAGGGGACTTTATAAATAAGAGGGCTGAGAGCAAATTTATATTATGACATATGCAGCACTGAGCTGCCACTGAATATTACAGTATTTTTATGTGATATAGAATGTAATAGAGTTGATTTTGGTGTATTTTACAACACAATCAGATCTCCCCTTGGTGTTTCCCAACATGAATTTCAGCTGAGATTCCCTTCCCACAGCTACTTGCTACTATTGTCATCTCTTCCTGCTCAAGGAAAGGTTCCTAATGGCAATAAATTCACCAATAAAATCTTTTTCAGCCAAGTCATGTCACTGAGGCACAACCAAAAGCCACATTTTTGTTTTGTTTGAGATCACACAATATCCTCTCTTCTTTCCTTGTGTTTCTTCTCAATCACTCCATTTCTGTCTAATTTTGCAAGAGCTTTTAACACCTTCCAAGGCCAGGTTGGACAGGGCTTGGAACAAGCTGGCCTAGTGGGAGGAGTCCCTGCCCGTGGCAGGATGATCTTGAAGGTCCTTTTGAACAAAACCATTCTGTGATTCTGTGATTCTGACACTCAGTGCAGCACTACAGTTTCCATATATAAATTACAGCTCACCTGGCACCAGTTTTTGCAGTGTTAATTCCCTCTGGGAAGTCTAAAAGATGTTGGTTCTACACCCATTCTAGGAAGAACAAAGTGGGGATGCCAAGTGCTCGGAATTCTCCAGGCTGAGAATTCCCATCAAGCTGAGGAAAGTGTTGACATCCAAGATTAATGTTGGGTGTTTTCTGCTGAAGTGGGGTATTTTTGCAGGTGGAGGTTCCCCTCCTTGAGGGGAACTTGTGTTTCTCAAAACAGCCACGACGTTTATTGCAATTTCCATTTCAGCAGAGGGCTGCTGCTCCAGGAAAATTTATTGTAGGTGTAAAGCCAATCCACTGGAATACTTAGGGAAGTCATCCATCACAGCAGGAAAATGGGACAGGAAGAAAATATGCTTCATTCTAAACATACTATGCAGTACTTTCTCTAAATATTTGAACATTCTGGCCTCTCTGGCCATTGTAGAAAAATGGATTTACAGAGAAGAGCTGAACTCGCAGAGTGGGAGCTCCCTGGCACAATAATGGATGTGCATTCCACCATTTCCTATTTACATCAACACTCACAAGAGGTCAAATAAACAAAGGGGCTTAAAAATTAAACATCAGTGGCTTTAAGGTGACTGTGGTGGTACAACTTATTTTCATTGCCAGATTATAACAGCTCTTCTACTGAATGTAGAACTGGATGCAGACATACCCAATATTCTTGGAATAGTGAGTAAAATCTGTGGAGCAGGTAATTAAAAACCAACCTCTATTGCTGCTTGCAAAAGGGTAAAAAAAGGTGATTCTATGTGGTGCAGCTTGTCACTGTTTTGGGGCACAATTACAAAAACAGAATTATTAAAAGCAATTGTAAAGATGCAAAGGACATGATCACAATCCATGCCAGGCAATATTTTTCTACAGGAAAAAGGTCTTGTCATGAAGATTTAATATAAATTCTATCATGTTGGCAAGTCTGGTTGACAAAGGTAACAGAGCCTCATACATTTAATTTCTCCAAATTTCCTTTTTTAGTGAAGACCTGCATCTGATCTGATTTGAACATTTGCAATATGAAAAATTAACTTGTGAACAGATGACAGATTTGTGGACATTGACAGATATAAAACAATGAGAAACCTGTCACTGAAAGGGTCATTTCTAACAGAAGGGGTCATTTCTGATAGAAATGGATTCTCACACACGAATATACATTGGTCCTGCTGAATTTTATTAAGTGTGACAACTTGAAATCTTTGCTGGGAAGGTTTATATATAAAGAAAGGATTATTATAATCACAGATTGAGCTACAAGATGCTTTGAAGTGCTTGATGAGTTGGGCTCACCTGAACACAAAGTTCATCCATAGGCTATGAATGAATATTTATCTCCAGGCACAGAATCAGAATTATGATAAAAGTGGAGCTGCTGTGTTCCTACTGTTCTACACCAGAGATTTTGGAATGTGACAGCCTCACACTGGAATTTCCAAGGAGCTCAGCACCACCTGTGTGAGCTCACAGCAATGTTCAGCCACTCGAAACTGCTGCCAGCAAAATCAACAAGAATCAGAAAAATTTTAAAAAAAGGGAGATACAATTCCATTAAATAAAAATGCACAGCACCTACAAGACACTACATAAAGCTCAGAAAAGAGTTCCCAGATTTTGGCATTCAGTTCACATCAGTGGAGGTGAATCCAACCCTCTGCTCCATTGACCACCTAAAAAGTACCCACTCTGTCTGGTTTGGGCCTTCAACTCTTACACCGTTTAATTTTTAAGGATGTGGAACATTCACGGCTTTCCATTTCCTGTCAGAAACCTCAGATTTTTGACTGTTCAAACCACTGTAACCTGACAGGTATTAGCAATATAAATGATCTTCCTGAAAGCTAGTATCAGCTGTGAAATTGGGAGATAAAAGGTTACACTGAGGATGAGGTATTCTGTTATCTCATTATAATAAAAGGTGAGTTCAAAAAACAGGTTACTGGTGAGCCCACAGACATTTTACCTCCTGGTAAAGTAATCTGAGGGATAAATAGAGGTAAAAAAAATCCCTTGTGCTACCTGCACACAACTGATTTTTTTTGAAGGAACAAGTAATTCCACAGAGTCATGGAGCTGGAAGACACCTCAGTGATCCTCTCATGCAAATTCTCAATTGACTGCATTTCAGACGGGCTGGACCTCTCCAGATTCACCTCCTTTCCAAAAATAAAGAAATGATACAGAAGCCATTTGTCATTTCCAGTAATTGCAAAGTGCCTCTTCCTATGGGGTGCTGGAAAAATACTAAAAGGGCAAACGGCAGCCCCACAGATGTTACGTTGCAGGCTCTGGTGCCATAAATCCACCAGCACCACACCAAAGTCACAATAGTTTGTAACTTTTATTTCAGGCCCTTTTTTCCGGTCCAAGCATTATGTTATAAAAGGTGTTACGCAACTCCCAGGCACTTGAAGGTTTTCACTGCTGATTTGGCAACCACAACCTTCCTTTTCATCCAGTTAAAAAGTTAAATCCATCTTCCCCAGGGATGAGCCTGTTTCGTTAGACAGACACTCCTGTGCTGCCAGTTGTAAGAGCCAAGCCCAGACTCACTCCCTGGAGTGAGGGATCAGAACCCCTCCAGGAGGGTTTGGTTCCTCTCCCCACGAAGGTGTGGCTGCACTATTCTCGTGTTTCCTGCCTCCAAGCCCACTCCAAAGCACTGGGGGAAGCTGGAGGTGATGCAAAGCGGGGCTGAAGGACAACGCAGCGATCCCAGACAAAGGTGGAAGGAAATGTGCCAACGTAATTTACTCCTGGGCTGCTCCAGCCCCGCATTCCTTTCCATTCTCTTGTCTGGAATGCCACACTCTGACTAAACTCTCACTTCCTAGAAATGCCACCCCAGCCCAGTGCATCCTCTTCCTCTCACAGTGGGGAAAAACTGAATTAATTCCTCAGGCATTGCTCACACACACACACTGAGAATCCTGGAATAATCTGGGCGTTTCTGGTTTTAAACACGATCAGGTCCAAAAACGACACAGACCTCATCCCACAGAACAGGCTACCTATGTGGTGAGGACTTTTAGGATCTGCTCAACACCTCCCAGGATCAAAGTTTTATTACTCACCAAATTGCCAGGTATTATTTTAGACAAAGCCATCCCATCCTACACACCGATTTTGTACGTAACACTGAAACATTGCAGCCCACCAGGCAAACAGCATAGAATATTCCTAGAAAACCTACTTTTACACCAAAATGCACTGTAGGAAAAGACTGGAGCCAACCAAAACTGCTGGGTAAATAATGTACATTACATAACTTTGCTGGAACTATTTTTCCTTTGAGTTGGAAATCCAATTTTATTTAAAAAAAAATGCATTAAAACTGGAATGTTGATTAGTATTCCTTGTGAAATGAGACATTCACAAATTAACCTTCAACAGGTATTGAATTTCCCTGTTTTGGTGTGTCAAGAAATCCCCATCAGCACAGTCCGGAAAGCTCCTGGGCTGTTTGTGCTCTGCTTTGCTGCTTCCACTGACTGAGGGAACATCAAATCCTGCCCAGGACTTGTTCAGACACTCATGGCCAATGCTGTCTGCCAATCTCCTAAAGCAGATCAGCACAGACTGGGGCTGGGGATGATGCAGGATAAAAAGACAGGAGAGGATCTTTGCAATTTTAGGCACTCAACCATCTGTAATTGGCAGGTACTGGCTCGGTCCTCACATGGAAAATAAATAAGCTTTTTTATTCCTGTTAAGAACAGACAGCATGAATATCAATCCTTTAAGGACCATAAAGCTTTCAAAATATTATCTTGAAAGCGTTATGGTCCTTACAATATTTACAGAACAATATTTTGAAAGTGTCAGATATCCAAAAGAATAAAAAATCAAAACAACTAAACAACCCTGAATATATTTGTAAAGGACTTAAGGGATTTTTTAAAAGATCCGTATTTTTTTCCTCTACAGATTTCCTATTTCTATAAAGAAGTTTTCAGGGCCTTTTTTTTTTTGTAACATATGAAAAAGAAAAAGCAGAATTTTCACTAACACGATAGGTTCACCTGTACAGTGATTTTATAATGCTGAAGACCAGGCAAGGAGCAGAAGGTGATAGTTCTTGCCCTGTTATCTGTGAGAATCACAGTGTGACAATGTTAGAGAAACTCTTAAATACATGGAGGAAATAAAAAACAAATCAACAAAACCTAACAGAAAAAACAACAGCAAAAGTTCAAAGAAGGAAAGACAAAATTATTTAGCAGACAGTACAAGCTTTAGACAAAAAATGCCTAAAGGAACATGAAAAATATTTAGAGTATTTTAACAGAGATGAATATGTAGCAAGGAACAGAAACACCAGCCAAAAATCAACTTCAGCTATGGATAACATGGCAAAAATTAGCAAACGGAAGGTGAATGCAACAAAAAAAATCCTTTATAATAAGGACTGCTAGAAACTGGAATGGATTATCAGAGGAGAGGTGTCACTTGAGTCATTTAAGACTGGACCAGACAAAACCTGGAAAAAGTATCACAGCAAATATAAATATATATAGCAGTGATTCATCTGCCATAGGAAGAAATGACCTTAAAAGTTCTTTTCCCTCGGTAATTTCTAAGATCCTATAAAATATGAGTAACGTTCTGCTTGGTGCCTATGGCAATTCCCTAACCCAACCCCATCCGCCTCAGAACTCAGGGCACTGCTAGGAAAAGCCTCCTCACCAAACAACAAGGGATATTTTGGGAACGGGAAGCACTAACCCGTGCTCAGATGAGGTGAACTCAGCTGAAGGACCACGGCAGGAAGAGAAACCTTGGCTCTGAGCTCAGCAGCACTTTCCTGGTGGCTGAAGGGCAGCGGAGAGGGTCAGCTTTTGGTTGGAAAAGGCACCTGAAGCCAAGTTCCAGAGCCACAAACCAACCCCTGGTGCCTGGAATATCCCTCTGCACTGGCAGAATGCTGGCAGGAAAGCAGCAGCTCCCAGCCAGGCTGCAGCCAGCACCAGCAGCCAGAGCACAGGGCAGTCAGGGATAATCCAGGTGATTGCTCACAATGGAAGGATGAGTGCAGAATCAATTATCCTCCCTGGAACGGCACAGATCTCTGCCTCTGGACAATGGGATTCACTGCTGCATCCCTCTGCTCACTAATGGCAGCAGGAAATTATTGTTCTGACATCATGATACTCCCAATTCTTTGTGCCTTTCTGATTCTGAGCCATTCCCTTTGAGCTCCTAGGAAATACTCTTAACTTCAGGTCCTGATTGCAAAGTCCTTTTGTTCCCTTGGTCCACTTTTACCCTTTTTTTCTGATTTCAGTGCTCTAATTTTATTCTGTTTTTCTTATAACTGGGGGAGGGAAGTTGGTTGGCTTTATACGTGAAAACCAGAATTTCAAACACCACATCTTCTTCTTAGCTACCAGGAGAGAAATGGAGCTGTACAGACCAAATCTAACTCAGCAAAAGGTGATTCCACCCCACTGCAGAACTGCCAGCTCGGATTTACTCATCTAGAAATTATTTACTCAGCTGACAGCCAGAGGGTTTCCAAAGCACCACACTTTGCACTGATAGACTTAAGGGAATATGGAAAATTAGGAAAGCACTTCAACTCCAGGGGCTGCAGGAGCAACAACTGCAACACGTCTCTGTAGCCAAGACAAAAGAACTGTTTCTCAACTGTTCTGAAGTGGGTTTTTCTTGCCTTTCCCCAATTTTGTTTGCTCAAGCTGTTAAACGGGGAAATCATGACCTTCTAACCCCATGTAACCTTCCCAAAAAAGTCATTATTCATCATGGGGTTTTTTTCTGGAAAAGCAATAGAAAGTCTTTAATGCAAGGACAGGCACCAACTTCAACACCCATTTATTTTTTAACAATTTCTAAAGATCATGAACTCCATTCCACTCATTCTTTATTCTGTGTGCTCAGGTTAAGGATAAATATTCCCTTCCAGTACGGGATTCAGCACCAAGGAGTATCACAGAATGATTTAGGGTCAACCCCACCTCAAGATATCAAAGGAAGCAGAGAACCTTTCCTTGCTGCCATTCAAGGCTCTGCCCAGGATAAAAGACTGAGGAAAGTCTTTAATAATTTGCCACCTGTGACCTGAGTGTGTTCCCTCAGCATCATGTCTCCCAAGTTCCTGCAGATCTTAAGAAATCACAAATACAGCAATTTTTAGTTGGAATCATGGATCAGTCATTTGGACTAGGTACTTTTAAGTTTAGGTTTATAAAAAGAAAAAAAAAATGTAGTGAGTAATTCACATTTTACTTGGCCTTGCACACAGCTGAGAGGAGCAGGGACTCAACAAAAAAAAAGATGAATACTCCTTTGAAAATGAACCATAAACAACAGCATCAAAATTACCTGAAAGGGGTTTAAAATTCTCCACTGAAGAGGCACTGAGACAGAAACGTCATTTTTAATTTGTTAAGTCAAATAAAATTGCTGCTGTGAAGGAGCATGGAGGAATCACTGACATAATTCTGTATAAATGTGTGTGCACTGCTTGTACAACATCACCACCTCCCAGCATTTAAATAAGGCTGGCTGCAAGTACGATGGAGACTCCCTTTTTCCAAGGAATCACATGGAAAAGACAAGGAGCCATGGGTACAAATGACTCCTGGGGATATTCCAGTTGGACCCAAAATGAAAATTTTTCAAGGGAACGAGCAGCCACTGGAACCATCCCCCAAGAGAAGTGCTGAGCTCCCAAAAAACCCTGGGCACTTTTAAGATTTGGCTGGACAGGGTGCTGGGTCACCTTGTCCAGACTCTGCTTTTGCCAAGCAAGGTTGGATCAGGTGATCCCTGAAGTGCCTTCCAACCTGGTGATCTGGGATTCTGTGAATTGGGAAATTCATTTGGCTGCTGTCTGCTCCCAGCTGGGGATAAATGAAGATTTGCTGCCACCTATATGTTGGTTTTCTCCTGCATTAATTAAAAACGAAAATTCTAAAAAGAAAACCACTATAAATCTGGGTAGGTATGCAAACTCCACACCATGTTATATTTTTTTATGAAATAACCCTTCATGATATAGCAAAAAATACCATCATGACACATAAAGAACCATCATTGACCCTGTAATTTCTTTCATTAAAAGATGTGAGTCAAAATGCTGTGCATCTGCATTTTCCAGAATATTTTGATAGTCAGGTATTCTTTTAAAGCATGGCAGTGGTTTTACTTCCAGTTTTTTCTCATATGAATGCACAGGATGCCTGCAGCCTGTATGCTGTAACAGCACTTTTGTCATGGGAGAAAAAAGAATGAAAAAGTAAAGCAAATGAAAGGAAAAATAAGATTTATCTTTAGTTTTCTATGAGAAACAAAATCAGAATTACAGATGCTGTGAATGAACCAGCTGTGGTTAATATTATAGAGGTTTTCAGCTACTCATCTAAATACTTAAGATTAGTGTTTATGTCAGGTAGCAGGGAATGAAAGAGGATCCAGACAAATATCCAAAAATATGTAATTTTTCGTGTCTCAAAATGCTCGATCACTTTGGCCAAAATCTGCAGGGCTCCCAAACACTGCAGGATTTGGCTGAAGGGAAATAAAAAAGTCTTGCAGGGCTTATACTGCGGGTGCTTATTTAGAGTCCCTGCTCCTTCCACTCAGCTCCAGGAGTCTCAGCAGCCCCGCTGGATTCTGTGGGTGCCTCCAGGAGCTCAGGGCTCAGCATGGACTCCAAGGCTCTGCTGGCTCCAACTCTCACTGCCCGGCAGGACTGAACCACCCCTGCTCCTCTGCAAACATGCTCTGCTTAGCAAAGGGCTCCCTCTCCTGCTCCTGCTGGGAAGGGAATTGTTCCCATGGAGCACAGGATGGCAGCAGGTTGTGCCCCTTCCAGATCAGCTTCTCCTCTCCAGCTCTCGCTGCCAAAGGTTAGGAATCCAACCACTGTCAGGGTGCTTGGACCCCGCTGGCTCCTGGCCTGGCTGTGTTCCTTATTTCAGTGTCTCATATCTCAAAAAGTTGAAATGAAGCTTCTTTCTGCTGTTTCAAGGCTTGTTTATTTTTTCTTATCAAAGTTTCAGAGGTACAGACTGTGCTGTGACCTCCAGGAACACGAGGGCAGAATGGCAATGGCTACCCAAAGCAGGTAGCTTTTATATCTATTATCAACCAGTCAGAAAACTTTACCTATCTTATTTTGTTCCCAAAACCAGTGAATATCAACCTCATTGACATGTCTCCTCTACACTAAATTCTATCTACCAATTAACAAATCACAGGAACTCATGTCTGGAAAGAAAGGAAGAGAAGGAGAAGAAAGAAGGAGAAGGAGAAGGAGAAGGAGAAGGAGAAGGAGAAGGAGAAGGAGAAGGAGAAGGAGAAGGAGAAGGAGAAGGAGAAGGAGAAGTCCATGTTGTCCCCATATTAATATACAGAGCAAAACCTAAAAACTACAACTACACACTCTGTGGTACACTAAACAAAGATCTTTTCATTTCTCTGGTGCATTCAAGTTCTCCCAAAAGTGAAGAGAGCTTCTCCCACAAGCTTAGGTCCCAGGTTAAGCTACTTTGAGGAGTACTGGCAATAAAATCAACACCCAGAGGAGCAGGAAAAGTTCCCAGGCTTTTCCTGGACTCCAAGAAACCATACCTGAGTGAATAATAGAACTATGGAATTGTTTATGTTGGAAAACATCTCCAAGATCAAGTGTGGATGTTAACAAGTTGGTCAGGGAGAAATTTTCCAGCTCTCAGCCTTGTTTGTGAGAAGAAGTTGCTTCCTCACAAGCGGAGATGAGAACTAGGAGAAGTTTGTATAAACCATCTCATGTGTTTTTGTAAACTACATGTTGCAAGTGGTGTTTTTTACATTTTGTTATTCTAACTTGTTATTCTGTAATTAATCAATAATGCTAAAAAGGTATTTGCCTAAGAACCAATGATTGTGTTCTACTCTAGCGATCCTAGATATAAAAAAGACAAGACTTTCTTAATAAATAGCTTCTTTCTCCTGAACTTTATGCCGCAGTTTTTTCCATCCCCAGACTCAACTGCGACAATTGAGTCCAACTGGCGACCCAGCACTGCCATGTCCACCACTAAACCCTGTCCCCAAGGGCCACAGCCACACACCTTCTGAACACTTCTAGGGGTGGTGACCCACCACTGCCCTGGGCAGCCT